>BQNB010112961.1:0-22041 GCA_026074375.1 Tanacetum coccineum | reverse complement strand
ATTTTCAACAACCGGAAGAGTTTGTTGTTGTCGACGTCTTCGAGATTGCGAACGAGTGCGCATAAAAAGAAAAATTAAAAATCAAAAAACAAAACTTTACACTAAATTTTTTATTTATTTATTTATTTTTTATTATTATTATTTTTTTGGTTTTTAGCAATGAATTTTAACGGTTACACGAAAGAGACTTAAACCAAATAATCAACTACTTCACGGTAGCTCTTGAAAATTACTTTTCAAGGTGAGCCGTACTTCGTAGAGAAACAAATGGTAAGTGTTTAATCTTTAGTTCGATTTGGGAACCAACAAGTTCACCGGAAATTGAAATGATAACACCTCCGTTGAGAATGTTATATTTTGGTATTTTTACCAATTGGTGATTTTGATTACTTAATTAAAAAGGAAGATTTTTTTATATTTTTGATTTTTCTATTTTTTTTATCTTTTACTTATACTAAAAAGAAAAGTAAAATATATTTTTTACTTTTTATATTTTATGATTTTTTTTGGATTTTTGAATTATAAAACAAGAATGAAACTTTCAAGGGTGAAAGGATCTTCAAACCAAATCAACAAACACAAAACGAAGGAATCTTGACACTAATCCCCGGCAGCGGCGCCAAAAACTGATTGAGTAGTTTTATACACGTAAAATATTTATAAAATATAATACTTTAAAAGAGTAATTAAGAAAATTACCAAGTTACCCTTGATAAAATTCACTCTCAAAAATATATATAATATAATATATAATACGTATATTAAACCGGGTAAGTATGATCACCCGGGTCGTTTTCCCCAATGACTCGTGCAATGGAAACCTCGATTAAGTTTGGATCCTGATTTGAATGGAACAAAGATATTTTGGATAAGCTATTACTACTTAATTAAAAAGCAACAAATAAATGACAAATAAGCAAGTAAACCAATTTTAAAATCCCTAAAAATGTAAACTAAAATTTCACTAAATAAAGAAATATTGCCGAAAATTTATTAAAAATAAAAGCCCTAATTTTTATCTTTATATAAAAGTTTAATTGAACTAATTAAAACTTAACCCTAATTATTAATTAAAACTTAATAAACTAATTTAAAACTTAACTAATGGACTAATGATGCAAAAAGGAAAAGGACTAACGGGGAAAAACACTTACTGACGGGGGAAACTAACTGGCAAACAACTAAGTTCGAAAAGTTACACTTTCTACCCTGAGAATCTACCCCGATAACAAGCTAAGGCCCGAAATAAGTTGAAATTTGAAAAGTGCTTAAAATGAAAAACTCAAAGAAGCAAAGTTGTAAAAGAAACTAAGGGGAACAAAATTAATAAAAGCTACTAGGGCTGAAAATCTCAAATAAGCTCAGGAAGAGCTTATTTCTAAACTGATTACAGAAAGTAGGGCTTAACCCTTGGTTTTAGAAAATTAGCTATAAAAAACTTAATACTAGATAAAAATGCAAAAGGAAAGAAGTTCTAAAGAGCTCATGATGTGCTTAATCTATAAATGAAAAGAAACTAAAGCTTAAACTACTTTTATGCTACTGAAATTGATCATGAAATAGGCAAACTCAGGAAATAAGCAAAGAAACTCAAACTTCAAATAAGCTAAAAACCTTAATAAGCTAAACTAGACTCTAAAACTTTAAGGGCTTATAAAACTACTTATATTCTATCTAAATAAGCTATAAAATCTAGACTTATAAACAAATTCAACAACCTTGGACTCTACTTAAGTTCCTACTATTTTTGGAATTTTCAGGCTTTTTATGACTTTTGACAACTAATTTAAATTAGGAAAATAAGCTAGAAATTGCAAATTAAGACTTAAAATGTATTAAGCTATATTTAAACTTAAATCCTACTGAATTTGATAAGCTAAATCCTAAAATTACCTATCTAAATTAAGCTAAGAACACGGCAGTACTAACTAAGGTTAGTACTGGTAATGCAAAGGTTCAGCAGTACTTTCAAGTGAAAGAACTGCTGATGCAATTTGACTTTTAAGAACAAAATTAAGCTATGAAATAAGCTAGAAAATGAAAACTAAAGCTAAATTCATAATAAGCTATAGCTAAACTTAATACTACTGAATTAGCCAAAATCTAAGCTAACAGTACTAACTTGTGAAAGCAGTACTAACTTGGAAGTTAGTACTGGTAGTGCAAAGGTTCAGCAGTACTAACTGAGGTTAGTACTGCTAGTGTAAACCAAGAGTTCACTAAACCAAACACCCCTTTAAGACTATGACAGGTTTGAGTAAAGCTTTTAAAGAGAAATCTAATGAACAAATACTAAATACCAGATAAAAACTAGCTTAAAACAAACTTAACAATCATAATTAAACAACTGATTTAGCCTTAATCTAAGATCTAAACTATTTAAACTAATATTTTTGGATTTTTCTAAATTTTTTATGACAGAAATTTAAAACAATGTATCTATAACTATTTAAGAAAAAACAGATGAGGACAAACAACTAAATAGCATTAGAAAAGTCATTTAAACACTAATAAGCAAGAGAATAAGCAAATAAGCAATATTAAACTAAAACTAAGCAATTTAAACTGAATCTTAGAGAAGAGTGAAAAGAGAAACTTACTTGATCCTTTAGCTAAACAAAAGGAACCAATAAAGGCAGCTACAAGCTCTCTAGCTTATGAATAAGCTAGAGTATAAGTCCTTGGGATCTCTTCCAAGGTAAGATCCCCTTCCAAAAGCTCAATACAAAAGATACCAAATATATTTAACTGGTTTTTAAGGTTTAGATAAGATTAATATCGAATTCAAACAGCTCTATTTCAGCTTATAGACTGAAAGAGCTTAATATACTTTTGAGACAATATACTATTAAGAGAGCTTAAAGGTTGAAAATAAGAAGAGCTTATGACAAATTGAGACTGAATTTCATTAATTGAAAACTGAATTACATTACTAGAAAAGGAAAATTACATTTAAGGAAAAATACGAATTTAAGCTACTAAACATTACTAAAAACTAGATAAAAAGGAAAAAACTAGATATCTCGTGTATGAGAGGATGAGGCCTATTTATAATGCCCAGCTGAAGCTTCTAGGACCTCTTGCCTTGCTCACCAAACTTTTAATCCTGGCCAATCATTTCTTCAATCATTTGATCTATATTGTGGGACGTTGGATCAATTTGTGGACACCTGAGGATTGCCAGGCTGGCATTCTTTGATGTGACGTTTGTGTAAGCTTTGTGATGAGTTTAGCGCAAACCCATCACATTTGTGCTTCTTCTTGATAACGTGGCTTTGAGCTTGGGGCTAGATAAGTATTCCCTTGAATTAGGACTAATTTGACCCCTTCATTTGTGCTTGCGCTTCTTGAATTGACTAAATAACCCAGCACCCTCTAATTTTGATTTGCCCTTTTTTTTTGTTTTACCATGTGGGATGAAATGAAGAAGGAGACGGAAGCATAGTAAAAGTGGTTCCGCTCCTTTTCGACAGTTAAAACTGAATGACCTTTGGTGAGATTGCACAATTGGTCCTTTCTTACTCTTCCAAGTTTATAAACAACTTCTGAAAATTGTAAAACAAGTCCTTGTGATTTACTGAAAGGAAAATGGGCTAAGAATTTCGCTTCGGGGCTTCGGCTTTGCACTCTTTTGATATCCCGTGTCCGAGTTTGTTTGATTATAAACTGTTTTCTTGTGATTTTGACTATATCCTAACCGCACACCCAAAACACATATTCAAACATATTTTTGCCATTTTTGGCTGATTGGGTTTAATTGGGTTATTTTTGGTACAAAATGGATATGTGTATTCTACCCTTATCAATCCCAAGTGATTGTCCTTGGCAACCGGACCGCCTTCACACATCAGCCTTGGCCTTAAGCAACCGCGCCTTCACCACATTCTAGGTTTTACGTTTCGTTCAAGGAGGGAATGAATCACATGTGATTCACACATAATCACAAGTGATTCTCATGAAACACAGTGATCGACAATACCTTGCATTTCCATGTGATTATTCAATGTGATTCACTCTGAATCTTTATTGATTCCACTTTGAATCTCATGTGATTCACTCTGAATCTCATGTGATTCACATGGACATGGTAAATAAAACTCAGTACGGATAACATGTGATTTGTACAACGGTTGAGTAATTGACAAAACCATAATTAAAATCATATTGATTCAAGTGAAATCACATGCATACAGGTGAAATCACATGTGAATTAACATAAATCTCACCGCTGTGATTCAAGCTGAATCACTGTGATTCTAAGCTGAGATTCGCTTATATTCTAGCATAAAACAACATGTGAATCATAAAGATATCGAGACAAACTTGAAAAAAAAGCAAAAAAAACGACAATTCAAAGACACTAAAACTGATATTATTAATACCATAAAAACTAAGATTGTTCTACCATCAACAAACTAAGTACCATAAAAACTACCACTGAACTAGCTTCTAATCTAACATGTTTAGATAGATAGCTGAAATACAATTCACAAAACATGTGTGTTGAAGTACTATAAAAACTACCACTAAACTACCGAAATTGAATTGTTTCACCATGAACATGTTTTAAACCCTTACTACCGGCCCTTTATCACTCTCATTTGGATTATACAATGCATTAATATTCCTTCTCAATCTTACGCTTATACTTTAAAACATCCAACTCCTTGCCCTTAGAAACCTTACTCGTAACATCAGCCGGCTTTTCCTTCACAACAGCCAGCTAACCTTTGGATTATCCTTCTCAATAACAATAGG
This sequence comes from Tanacetum coccineum, assembly GCA_026074375.1. Lineage (NCBI taxonomy): Eukaryota > Viridiplantae > Streptophyta > Magnoliopsida > Asterales > Asteraceae > Tanacetum > Tanacetum coccineum. Next base: position 17,283 of record BQNB010112961.1, on the reverse strand, counting down.
CGCCTTATCACACTTATTTACTAACCGACGCCAATGTAAACTTATCACACTCCAACCTATTCTCCCCCATCTCTCATCCTCACAGCCATCAAATCCACCAGCCCAACTTTCGAAATCCCATTCTCCCTTATCACACTCCAACAACTTTTGAAATCCACCAACCCAACTTTCGAAATCACCTCCCTTTTTACCATCTCTCATCAAGAACTAGGTACAATTTTTTGTTGAGACATTTAAATCAACAGTTTGTGGGAGTGTTAAAAAACGATGATGATTTTATGGAGTGGTGAGGTAGATTTCAATACCAGATCGATGTTGTATTCAGATTCACCCTTATAACACAAGATCCGGAGGCTTGGTAAAATGGAAAAGAAAAGTATCCATATTATTTAGAGAGAAAAGAGATGAAATGGGAAGAGTGTGTGTTCTTGAGAGAAAAACACACACACACACTTTTACAAAAGTGAGCTTCACCCCTCCATGGAAGTATGGATGGGGGTATTTATAGTCCTAGTGACACACAACTATCGTAGCTTGTCATTATTAGTCCCTATGTGTCACGCTATAAATAAACTAATGTAATTCCTTATATGTCACCATATTTTAAGGCTAACAAACAGGTTCAATAATAATAAATGCAGACATTCCACTACTAAGCTGAAGGTGGGCTCCTTCTTCACTGGTGGCCCCTAAAGATGTTGGGCCACTAGCTGCTTGTTGTGCCTCTTTATGCATTTCACCAACCACTAATGTGGGAGGTGAAGGATGGTTTGGGCTTTTGTCCTTGGCCGAACTGGACTTTGTTTCCTTTTTTGATTGGCCAGTTTGGGATTTGGATTCCTCAGTGGTAGACTCAGATGTGTGTTTTAAAGATCGTTTTCTTTTGAGTCCACTTTTAGCTCCAGGCTTTTTGCCTTGGGGAACCTCCTCAGTTTGTGAGGAAGGTTTTGGAGCTTTGGAGTCCACATGCACATCTAGTTTGTAGATGGACTTCATGTAGTCAGTGAAAGGAGGTTCTTCAGGTTGGTTTGGCTTTAGTGTCAAGTTGTGAACACTGAAGACTTGAGTGGGGTTTATGGTGAGCTCTTCATTTTCATATTCAGGCATCATATGTTCTTGTAAAAGTGATAGAAACCTAGGATAAGGAACAATCTTTTTGATGCAGATTAGTCAAAGTCAAAATATTTACTTTCCTTTTTTTTAATTTATGTTTCTTGTTTGATAATAAACTTTGGTTAGGAAAATATCAATTTCTAATCAATTATAAATTTAGGAAAAGGAAAGTCAAATCAATCTTTATTTAGATTGATTCTAGTTTTCCTATAAGTATAGGGCTTTTTCTTTGTATTGAGAAATCTTTTGAGTTTTGATAATAAAAGCTTTGCTTTAATCGAGTTCCCAAATGGAATTATCGATCCAATTATTCTTTTAATTCGTATGTTGTTCGTCCGTTAAAGATCTGCATCATTTGGTATCAAGAGCTATGGTACACTAGTACAAATCTGGGATTTCGTCACACATGCTGTTTTTTGAACGACCACACAGTCAGATATTTATGTGACTAAATGTACCAAGATAAAATAAACAGCCACACTGAACTCATTTTGTGTGACCATTTCAGAATTTCATTGTCACACATTTGAATATTTATGTGACTAGACGTAACTGGTAATTTTTGTTGATTATTTAGTATCTTATAATTTGGAACGTATGACAGATACAAATAAGTTTGAAACATTAGTCACACTATATATATACATATGTGACAAATATATGTCACACAATTGAACAGTGTGACCAAAATCTATATATGGTTACATGAAGTAATTGTGTATGTGGCTAAATCATATAGTCAAGTTTGTCACACATTATTTAAAAGTGACAGCTATTTTTTTCTAAATATTTAGCCACATATGAATTTGAAATGTGTGACAACTGAAAAGTAAGTTTGAAGCATTAGTGATAAGTGTAGAATACACATATCCATTTGTACCTAAAATAACCCAAATAAACCCAAAACAGACCAAAAATGGCAACAATATGCTTGTATTTGTGTTTTGTGTGTGCAGGTACGGATATCTCAAAAATCACAAGAAAACCGTCAAAAACGGGCAAGTGCAGACACAAGAATCAGAAGAGTACAAAGCCAAAGCCAAAAAAATCAAGCCTTAGTCAAAATCAGCCAAGAAAAGTCAAAGTCAGTCAAAGATGGTCAAACTAAGTTAAACACAAAAGGACAAATCCTCAAAATGTTTCACTTTGGTCCCTCAACTCTTACAAAAGTCCAAAAATGTCCTCTCCTCCCTTATTGGGCCCAGGAAAGCCTTATTGGGCCTGAAATACCCTAAAATTCCTCACCCGGATCCATTTGGCCCAAAAAACCCTTTCATAAGCCCAAGTTACTAGCCTACTTCCCTTTTAAATAAACCACAAGGGCTAAACTCGCAATTTTCGAAAGTTATTTATAACTAGAAAAGGGAAAATAAATGAGAAGGGCTAGTATTGTCAATAGGGCAAAGATTCAACTGAATTTTACTCATTCAGTAATAAAAAACGCGCCAAAGCCTTAGTTACTGTTCATCTTCTTCTTTGCTATTTACCATGGATAAAACAAGAGGGCTTTCTCAAATTAAGGGCTAAGAACGTCAATTCAAGTAAGCTTAACTACAAGGCAAGGGTCACATCAGGCTTTCCAAAGCTTCTCTTAACCCCTCTCAAGATTAAAGCCACGTAGCAATGGTGAAAGCACAAGGGGTATGGGTTTTTGCACTAAACACACTCACACAACTAGCACAAGCTATCACATCAAAGAATGACAGCTTGGCAATCCGTGTGAGTGTGTTATTGATCCAACGGCTCAAACCTTTGATCCAATGATTATGACAATGAGTGGTGAAGATTGAAGGGTTGAAGAGCAAGGCAAGGCATCCTAGAAGCTTCTTTCAGCACCTATAAAAAGGGCCTCACTCTTCACACACATACGCGTAGCTTTTAGGATAGATTTTAGCTTAATTTCATTTTTAGCTTAATTTTATTTTAAATCTTGTAATTTCCTTTTAAATATTGTAATCAAGTTTTCTATTAATGAATTCAGTAGTTTTAAATCTCTTTTAAGCTCTCTTATTTACTTAATAAGCTTTTATTTTACCTTAAACTATTAAGCTAAATAGCCATAAGCTACTCATAAGCTCTTTTAGTCTATAAGCTAAAATTTGAGCTCAAAAGGCCTTAATATTACTTAAACCTCAAACAAGTTTAGCGCCATCCGTGGGACCCAACACTAAGAATTACTCTTAGAAAAATGAGCGCAATGGCTAACACAATCCCTATTGTGACCACTGTCACGAAAGCTACAACCAAAGAAAAGACGCCGAAGGAAGCGGATGCCGCACCCAGGGTTAACATCCTAGAATCCTTGTAGGAGTGCATTAGAGGATTATTGACGTCATATGGATGTGATTCGCCGTAATAAAAACGAAATAATGGTAAAAAGGAAAAGAAGTCCATAACTAGCTTGGAGCTTTGCGAGAAATTATTCTTAAGAAAAGTCGATGAGGAGAGAGGGCTCTCTCAAAACTCATAGTGTTGTGGACCCTTGGCCCTCTGGTAATTGGTACCGTTACCCGTCAGAACAGGCCCAGAAGATGCGGAGATCACTTGGATAAGCTTCAATGGAAATACATTTGATACGTAGATTTGGCGGCTAGGTTTCATTGAGGCAAGAGCGCTGATTCGAGCGACTTTGCGATTTTACCTCGCCAAACACAACTAAGTCTGGGACCGGTAGTATGGTATAACTCTAGGGGATTCATTCATCACAGTTGATGTCATCTCACAGTACGCGAGTCTCTTCTCCTGCAGAGATCTTCACTCGAAGCAGGACCTCGCTCTCGCTGTTATATGGCGCATCGACGGAAATCATATGGTAATTACCTTGCTCCTCCTACGAGACGGGGTCCCTAGAGGACTAGATATCACTCTCAGTAATCAGTGGGACCAACTCCTCGTAGCAATGAAAAAGGGGCAATGGGTAAAAGTAAATCCTCGTTAGTCTCGCGTGTCACGGAGCCGAGCACACACCGAAGAGGACACTGGAAGGTCAAGGTCAACAAAGGCACAGCTTTTACGAATTGAAGAAGACTTAGCAGTGCCCTTGGGTCATGTTTGAAGAGGTGGATCTCATTCACACCTCGTAATCCGTATTTTCTCAAAAGTGTTCACGGAAAACCGATAAATGCTAACAACATGAAAACCTTTGACGAGAAGCAGGGGCCCAGGAAGAATCATCGTGAAAATTTGTCTCAATCCGCTATAGTACAATGTAGAGTTGGTTGGCAATGCCTCGTTGGTTGTCAATGAGTGTTCAATTGCTTACCCTAAATGAGGGACCGCGGAATGGTCAATGGTTCGATTGAGCTCCCTTCCGGAAAGCATAGTCCGGATACGAAGGATCTCAAGAAGCGGCCTTCTTAACATATTTTATTTGCTAGCACAGAAGTACTGTCAAAGATGATTCGTGGATTGTCCATAATATCAAGCAGATGGATGAAGAGACCATCGAGGATTTCATGGAGCGATTCAAGGTTGAAACTAGACGCATGAAGGGGGCCCATGAGTGCATGCGAATCTCCGGATTCATGCATGGATTTAACAACCCTGAATTGATAAAGCTGCCCGTTCAACGAATAGTACGTTTCCGAAAGACCATGGAAGAACAATGATGACGCACGCACCTGCATTGTGTATACGAGGAGGAAACATGCGCCACTTCCAAAAAGGAAAGTCAACACATCGTTGGATACCATTGGACAACCCAATAAGTGGCATGTTTCCAGAGCGGGAAAATATGACTTCCGAGAGTCAAGCACGGGTAAGGTACGGGTTGCTTCTGATAAAACATGGTTTACCCCACTTACCAGAACACCCAAAGAAATATCCGATACGAGGACCGAAGCATGGGAAAGTAAATTTCGCAACCACGCTACCAACCCTAGGCGTAACCCACATCGTACGTAGATGAGAAGCAACATAACAAGTTTTTGCACGACTTCCACAATGATAAAGGACACAACACAGACTAATGTATACAGTTGAAAAAGTAGATTGAAGAGTTGGTGCGAGCAGGCAAGCTCTCGCACTTAATTAAAGAAATCAAGAAATGGTTAGAAGTCTCAACGAAGTTGATGGACAGAAGGACAGTCTCAGCCAAAGACAAGTCTATGTCAATCTATATGGTACAACCGTGGCATAGAATGACACGGCAGAAAGTGACTCAAAGCTTTGCCCGTGTCAGCGAAATTATGTTCCCACCACTGGCTACTGGTAGGGGCAGAAGGGGGGTCTCGATTTGTTTTTAGAAGAGCGAAAATTATCAGGCACATGATCCACCGCATGTATGTAGATGGGGGTTCCTCAACGGATGTACTCTACGAGTACTGCTTCAACTGCTATCGGCCGGAATCAAGAGCCATGAAATGGTCCGGCACGACATAGTGTTAACAGGTATTTAGTGTGAGAAAAACATATTGCCCCTAGGGTATGAATCCTTAGGCTGTTATAGGGACAATAAGAGATAGATGCAGAAAATTCTATAAAAGCTATGGATGAATGTCAATGATCGTGAGGTCATCTATCACGCGTCTACCCAATACGGTATCATGTGGAAGACCAGATAACGAGAAAATCCAAGCGAGTTAAGTACCATCCAAGCCCACGGGATGCTTAGTTTTCCTGGTTGAGGAGGCTTAGTCACTATTCGTTGCATTTCTTGATAACCACTGTATGTGCGCCAGTTTGACCATTGTGCTAAAGGACGATCCTCAAAGAAGGTGAGTCTGTCATAAAAAGTTTCAAAGTAGCACTACATGAATTTCCTTGGATTAGGAAGTGGCAATGGAGGGTCGCTATTATCATGCGGATATGGTACGACTCGAGACTGGGTTGTCGCAGATAGCTTATATATATAATAAAATAACATATGCTAATGCCAATGTCTCAACCAACATGTCCTTAAAACAAGGCAAAAGGTCACAAGAATCTACAACTAAGTGATTAAATATATGAAAGAATCGACTTCGCAATGATATAGAAAAAGATTCCGAAGAGATATCCCGGGTTCGTATGTCCCTAACGATGCATTTGCAATTGAAAGTAATCTGGTTTTGAATGAGAGTTTGAATGAGGAGAATATAGTGATGGAAAACACTGAGGATAATTACAAGATCTAAAATTAATTAAATAAAACCTAATTTAATCTACGGCGAAGACAGATATAGGAACTGGGGTCTTAAAGAGTCTACGTGGGAAACAAACTCTTAGGCTATTTGTAGGGAAATGTCTTAAAATTAAATCTATGCGCTAAAATACGGGGAACAGTTCTCTGTCAGGTATCGAGCTAAACATTAAAATCACTTAAAATGATTAGAAAAAATTAAAGTGTGTTAAATTAAATTAATAGATTAAAATTAAATTTCTAATTAACTTAATTTGAGAAAAATAAAGAAAAAAAACTGTAGATAGAAAAACGTGATGGATCGTCTTGAATGCTAAACGAAAAGTCAACGGTTTTTTATAAACGCGTGAGTTTTAGACTGAAATTTAGAGGAAAATATAGAATTGTCCTTTTACTAAAGTTTATTATTTTTTCTAGACTATCTAAATGACAAAAGAAATTTTATAAGAAAAGAAAAATATTTTTTATTAATTTTTGGATTTTTAGTGTGTAATTTTGAAAGATTGTAAAAAACTAATTGTAAAAGACTAAGAAAATAGAAAAAGACTAGAGAAAATAAAAGTTATGTAATATTTTACTGAAAAAATTAAAATTAGAATAAAGGAATAAGAAGTTACTAACAATTCTAAAGAATATAAATGCCCAAAGATTTTACTGTATAAATTAAAATGTTAATTAAACTAATGATTTTAGAAACCTTCTTTTCATTTTAAAATTAAATTAAATTAAACTAACTTGTGGTGTAACCTATGGGCTACTGTAAGCAATGTAAGGTCTGAAAGGATCTAATGAAGTAAAGGGTAGTGTAACACAGGTGATAAACTCATTTTTGACTGCTTATAAAGAAAAGAAATTACACAAAGTGGTGTTCCTGAAGTTGGACCGATTACAAAGTTAGGTCGCTAAGTCGTTATTATCAAAAAAGCCAAAGAAGCAAAGTGGTAGAAGGGGAACTAGGAGAACGTTTTTCTCAATAAGAAGGATGCCATAAGCTGCAAGTTCACTAAATTAAGCTATGAAAAAGTAGCTTTATGGGCTGACAGAACTTATGTAAGCTTCATGTAGTTAGTGTTCTTTCTTTATGGGATTTAAGCTAGCCGAAATAAGCTACAAACTTGGGAAACAAATTGAAATAGGGATGGAGGGGTAGTGCTAAATAAAGTCTAAGTTTTCTAGAATACGCCCTTAAAAAAGCTGGAATAAGATAAGTACTGTGGAAGTGTTTTAAGAAAAGAAAACATGGAAAAAAGGGCTGCTTAACCGTGAGGAATAAGCTACTACAAATAAGCTAGATAGATGTACAAGATTTTGGCAGTGAGATGGATATCTAGAGAAAGCTATTATTTATAGAAAGAAGCATGATAAAATCCTAAAGGTTTCTCGTGTAAAATAGCTAGGATTAAACGGGTTACTAAACGTATGAGTTGCTAGCAGCAAAGGGGGGAAGGCTACCAGTAGCTTAAGGGCTTTTTGGGCTTAGAGAAATAAGATCTTAGGAGCTTTTTGTGCCAAGAGAACTCAAACCTCACAGATTAGATCAAGGGATGCAATTGAAGCTTATGTTTCAAGAAGTATGATGGATTTAAGGTGCTTTTTAAAAACTGTGAATATGAGGTGTGGGGGGGAAGCGTTAAAATATGGTTAGTGTCCTTCCAATATTAATGTGCACGCACTTGGCGTTATTACTTGGGGAGATTTAAAAGGGCAGAAAGACAAGGGAGTGGTTTTAAAATGGCAGAACCAGACGTTAAACTTAAAGCACAAAAATAATGCTTAAGCTGTTTTAAACAGCTTAAGCTTGTTGTAACACAATCGGTTCTGGGCTTTGGTACAAATTTAGACAGAAAGGTCAAAGGGTCATGATAACTTATTTTGAACTAAAAAAACTATGGATTAAAATTACGTTAAATGAGCTCTCACAACTCAGCCAAGAGTGGCTGAGTGCGCGCAGTTCTCGACCCATAAACAAAACCCAAATGACCAGTTTTTAAGAGGTCTAATCATAAAGCACCCCCTTATTGTTATTAAAACGGAGATTTTTTAACTGATTTTTTGGTGAACATAAGGCTAAGAAAAGTGTTTCACAAGTTGAGGGTTTAATTACACTTTAAAACATTCTTACTACAAGAGTTAAACAGATTTTAAGCTGGCATAAATTATATTTCACAAATTTCGTTCAATGGCTATATCACCAAAAAACACTTGGCTAGATTTATTAAAACTGTAATGATATTTACAATAAAACACTTAAAAAAGTAAAATGAGTTACAATGATTATAACGAAAGACTTTAATTTCAATGTTCTCAACTAAAGAAAAGTAAAACGGGATTTTTTTTTTCTTTTGGTTGTACTTGCTTTCTTCTTTTTATAGAGGCTTCGCTTTCTTTTGTTCTTGGGCTGTGTTTGTTAGTAAGAGTTACAGTCCCATATCCAATCCAGCCCTTCGTTGGTTACGTCATTCTCAGCCATGGGATGGGGTGTTCGGGTTTGTGTGATTTCTGCCAGGGGGAGAGGTTATAGGGGCATGGGTTGTGGGAATATGGGTATGGTTGATGCTGTTCATTGTGAGTGGTGAGTGACTTGGGGTAGTGGTTATTGCAATTGCAAACATGTGGGAGAAGGGGGGTTTGAGTTTTGGCGGGTAAGGGGTGATGGGTACAGTGCAGTTTGTGGTTTGTCAGGTTGTTAAATGAAATGTTTTGGAAAAATGATGTGCAGCTTTTTGACCCCTCATGTTTGGTCTCTCTTTTCATTTCATTTAAGCCGATTTTAGTTATAAAAGAAGTTTAGAAAGTGTCACTTTTGGTCCTTGCGTTTTTATAACAAAAGATTAAATAACGAGTGTTTAGTTTTGGCGAATATTGCTCACAAGTGGTCCTGCTGTTTTTAGATAAACAAAGAAATAAAAGAAGTGTTGAAAAATTGCCAAAAAACAGTCCTGCCTGTGTAGAAATTAACAAATGAATTCGCCAGTGTGGCATGTTTTTGTCCTGCACGTATTTTTACCATTTTTGCTTGTCTTTTATAAAACAACTTTTAAAATTGGCAAATCTGTTAGCCCCTAAAGTTCTGAAAAAGGATTGTGGGCTTTTTGTTGGGCTTGGGGTGTTTTTATTTTTTTGTGTTGGGCCCATTGAGGACTATGTATTGGGCCGCAATTGAGGGTGTCTGGGCCACCAATAAGGTACAGCGCGTCTTGGGTTATTGGGCTTTTTCTCAAGCCATAAGGTTTATGAAGTGGAGTTTTGTTTGTGTACAATGGCTGTGAAGACTTGGCATTGTAACTGGGCTAGGATTGGGTCTTCAAAGTCTTCACTGTCTCTTTAGTTAATTTTCACACAATGTCGGGCTGTTGAAATTGATTGAGGGCTTGTGTTGGTTTTTCACAGTCTTCATAGTATATACTATTGGGCTTTCCCGGTCCCATCTGAGTGGGTTAAGATTTGCATTCCAACAGTTATTCTTCAGTTCGGCTCACGGTTTGACTGCTTGATTCTTTCAGGTACTTGACTGTCTGCTTTGGTATTTTTGGGGACTTTGGCCTTGGATTTATGCCACGCGCAGGACTTTTCCATTCCCTATGCTCATAGTCTTTGTCATTCTTGCTTTGGGTTATCTGTTATTTTTGATGATATTAACTTCCTGCACAATACAAGTGCAAACGCAAAATATTATTTGGCAGTTATTGTGTCTGCGGATTTTTGGTTATTTAAGCTCGTTTTTAGAGGTAAAAGATATGTGTAATTAAGCACTTATACATATCCCCCCAAACTAAGGTATTTGTGTCGTTCCTCAGCGCATTGTTATGGAAGTAAACATGAGGAAGCCCCGCTTTTCACCGATTTATCGTAAATTTACACTAACCAGAACTCAATATTTTGGATGTTTTCTGCATTTTTTTAACAATTTTGACTTTCTTTATTTATTAATATGGGATCATAAGAATGAGAAAGCGTCCGTGTATGGAGTGATTCGCTCGGATGTCCTGACGGATAAATTTCATCGTCCTCGATTGTTCACAAGTTCCGAGCTAAGCAATTTAAGACAGTATCATTTGTAGATATAATGTTATGATGTTAAGCCCTCATACTTAAGTGATCTTGTGTAAATGATTTCAACTACCAACAGATGGAATATACGATGAATTGTGTGTACTCATATTGAATTTAACCATAGATGTCATACTTTATTTCCTTAGTCATAATTCGCAAAAAGAATTCTTGAGCTCTAAAGCAACAATTTTATTAAGACTTTAGTTAACTTGAGATTTTCGAGATATTTAAACTTTTAGAACTTTTGCAACATATGTCACAAGTTATAATCATAAGTTCATAGTGAGGTCTTCAGGAAGGTGTTGCTTAGTTTGAACCCCTACTGTGCATGTTAACGGAGTTTAGGATATCACAACTGATGGACCGTGTGTGTGTCTTAGTTTGAATAAAACCCACCCGTTGCTACGTAGTGGAAAGCGGCAAATCACACTTATGTCCTAATAGAGCTAAGAGGCTGTAGTGTTCTGAGTTTGAACCCTCACTAGACCTTTCTTCCAAGGTGAGATTTCACGGACACACCAATCTTTAGACAGTAAAAGATCGTCGTCTTAGTTTGGACGCCCACGACCTCGTTGCTAGCGGAGTGAGTCGGGATATCACGACACATTGCTTTTCTACTAGCTCCATAAGTATCAACGCTGCATGCTTCATTGGCAAAATTTCAATATTTAGGAATTTATGCTTCACATTGTCATTCATGCTTCTGTTGGCATTCTTATCTTTTAAATTCATGTAGAAAAATCTCGTTGTGAAAATCCAATGTTACAAATTTGATAGCTTTTTTGAAAAAAAACATCGATGTACTTTAGTAGTGAATTAAATTGTGAGTATTCGTTCATGATTAGTGGGATGTTAGAACTTAACGGAGACGGAAAGGAGAAAAGACCTACCAAGTTACATGTATAAGTTATTTAGAGGAAATCTTGCTTAGCACATAAACTTATATTTATATCTCTAATCATTTCTCGTTGTCTTTCACATTTTTAAATGATTCAAAGCTATAGATTTACGTGGAAAGCTTGGCCTAAAGGAATACTAGCTAGGGCTCAACATCGCCCGATTCAAGTCAAAAAATATTATTCTTTTATTTAAGCCATAAAGAAAAGCGAATAAAACTGCGACAATTAACACATTATTATTATTTTGGAAATTTTTCAGTGTGTTTTTCATTGTTTTTATTTTTTTGTATTTTGGTGTTAAAAAACCGGGTGGTAATTACGTGTAAACAATGCTGGCAAGGCACAACGCTCAACTTCAAATCGAACGATGCTCCCCCCCAAACTAGAATGTATAACTTCGTCCTCGATGTGTTTTGGAAGGGTAATTACATTAAGTACCTAGTGCTCATTTATGAGGTTATGCGCCATCAAGTGATTAATATAAACGTTTAGTCGATAGCAATTGGATATGGTAATTCCCATTGAAGCTTGAGGATGTGAAAACTTTTGATTGACTGTCATAAATCTGAGTAGTCTCACTGAATCCGGGCGCAATTCATAGTGCATTAAACAATCAAAGCAACATGGAAAATCCACGGGTAGTATGAAAAGACAAGCTATCCTTAAACTCTAGAACAACACTTATTTACAACTACGGATACTCGCAAGGTGGTGCCTCCACGAAGCGCTTGTTTAGCGGTCGCGTTTGCTTGACCCAATTCAACAAGGATTTATTGATTCCTTGGGGAATGTTTGGAGATCTTGGAACTGTTACCAAAGTGTGGTACTCTTATCCCCTCCAATAAGTAATGTGCGCTTGACGCTTGATGACCAGTTCACGTTTGAATATTTGCGCGTTGGCTTTGAGAAAGCTCAACAGTGCCGTACTGATTCAATACTCTAGTGATGGTGAAAGGCCATTCCAACGGGATTTTAGTTGGCCGAGGAACATATCTTGTTAATCGGATTTAAGAGGAGAGAGCTCGTTATCACCAATGTTGAAACTCGAGTTTTTGATCTTGGAGTCATGGAGCTCTTTGTTTTGAGCCTTATAGAATTCAAAAAGGATGTTCTTCTTTAGGGCTTAGATCCGGAAGTTCATTAAGTTCATTGAGTTGATACTTTCGGTGATCAACCGTAATTACAGTGATCGGATGTTGCATGCCTTTAAGGCCAGTAGGCTTTGGGCTCAAGCTTTATCATGATCGGAGATGGGATCTCTCTTAAGCTAGAATTTTTTTATGTTTTTAATTAGATAATTTTTTCTAAAATGGCTGATCGTGACTAATGCTTCAAACTTACTTTTCAGTTGTCACACATTTCAAACTTCATTATGTGGCTAATATTCAGCAAAAAAATAGCAGTACTTTTAAATATGTGTGACAAACATTGACTATATGATTTTAAGCCACATACCAATTACTTCATGTTGAACCATATATGGATTTGGTCAACTGTTCAATTTGATTGTGACATTATATTTGTCACATATGTATATATTAGTGTGACTAAGGTTTCAAAACATTATTTGTATCTGTCACACGTCCCAAATTATAAGTGACTAAATAATCAAAAAAAATTACAAGTTAAGTCTAGTCACATAAATATTCAAATGTGTGACAATGAAATTATGAAATGGTCACACAAAATGAGTTCAAGTGTGGCTGTGTATTTTATCCTGGTACATTTAGTCACATAAATATCTGACTGTGTGGCCGTTTTAAAAAACCCATTGTGTGACAATATCCACTTTTTGTCCTAGTGTAATCTTTGCTGATTCTCATAATATGGTGCATACTTGGAAAAAAATCAGAAGATAATGCTGATTTTTCAGAGATAGTTGATTTTTCTTTTAATGCTAGTCCTATCAGGAATGCATTAAATGTAAGTTTCAACTGTATGTCGTCCTATATTAAGCTAAGTTTTGGTTACTGCCCAAAGATCAAAACAGTCAATAATGAAAACACAAATTCATGCCAAGTTTGATGGCAACGACTACTAGTAATAACTAGATATAATCTTGTGAGAGAGATTTCACTTTACATGATCGAGATGGTATTACTTGTCTTACAAATACTCAAATTTTGAAAACCTTCAATTGATGGGTTATGAAAAGCTTTCTAGATAAACTTATTTTTGACTAAATCTTTCTTGTTCCCTCAATGGAAGTTTCATTCATACCATCTTACACTATGTTTAAAGGTTTCATAAATCAACTGCTTGGAATGAGATTACTGTTGGTACTAATATTAGCTAGATAAGCAGTTTGATTTAGTTGTTATATGTATTGGCGTAACAAACAAAATGTTTGAATTTTTTGTCTATATGATTTGATGTTATTGTTGAGAAATTGGGATTCCTAATTCTAAAAAGGGTTTTTAAGTATCTAAGGTCTTTTACAATTGTTTTTTGAACCAATCAATATTGAAAAAATAAAAAAAGTTTATTTGACACAGTTTTTAATGTGATATAATACATTTTCTCTAATAAAAGGTTTTTGCAAACATGTAGAGGGCAAAGGATAAGATTTTTTAGGGAATGTTATCACCCATTATTATTTGCTAACTAATATATTGATAACAATCTACGGAAGACAGTGGAGAGTTGAAAGGATTCGGACAACCCACTAAAGCCACACACAGACCATACCATACTTGCTTTCATATCTCATGATTGGAACCAATCCTAGTTGTTGCATTCATGGCATCTCAACCCAATAAGACCAAAAACATAGGAAAACTAACAGAAGCACTGAGCTATCATCAGGTTAGTGGAACCTACTACCCTTGTGCAGATGAGCACTGTCCATGAGAAGGAAGGGATGACTATGTGGAAATGGGCTGCACTGCTGCTACTTAGCTATAGATGTTAGAGCAGGGAAGTTGGAAACTTATAATTAGACCACGAATATGTACTACTACAGGACAATTTTTTAAACCCGATAATGTTCCTTTCCTAAGGAAGTGATGTGCAGGTGTTGCGTGTTAAGTGTTCCATAGTCGTTTGCCAATGATTTTTAGACACCATGGGGGTACAGTACTCAGTATCAAACTATGTGTTTGAGTGGTTATCAAAACAGTCCAATGAGACCACTCTCTCAAGAGTTAACACACTTGGAAGTGGGTAGGACAGTATGAAACTACAGGAATTGATGGACCTTTGTACAAAACTATCTGACAGAGTTCTTAACTTGGAGAATGTAAAGGATGCTCAAGCTTTGGAAATTAAAAAGTTAAAGAAAAGGGTTAAGAAGCAAGAAAGGTAATAGAAGAGAGTAAATAATCGGTCAACACTCAGAGGGATTATTCAATGGTCAGGATAGAGTCTTCTGCAAGAAATAGGAGTGTTGGTGATCCAAGTACTGAATGCATCCAAACAGGGAAGGAATGAAATTGACCAAGATGAATGGATTGCCTAGGTAGAGATGCCCCCCCCCCCCCCCCCGGTAGGTGCCCCCCCTCCACACCCCCCCACACTCCCACCCCCCCCCTCACCCCGAGTTCTTGCCCAATTATGTTAGCCTTAAAATATGTCGGCTAATACGGAATTACATTAGTTTACATTAGTCGGACACGCAGGGACTAGAAATGTCAAGTGTAGTAAGTAGATTGTGTCCCGGGCTATATTTAAGGTCAAAGTTGAACCAGTTTGACTTTGAAAAGTTAAACTGGACACTTATTTTGGGACGGAGGGAGTATCTCCCATCGATTTTACGTGGGTATATTTGTTTTCTTGGATTTCAGGTTATATTAGATCAGAAGAGTCTGGGAGTGTTAGCCTTAAAATATGTCGACTTATACGGAATTACATTAGATTAATATTTGTTAGATATGCAAGGACTAGAAACATCAATATAGGATAGTAGGCGTATATATACCCTCTTATACTTCTATAGGAGGGTGAGGATTCATTATTGTATTTTCTCATAAGAATTATATATGTGTGTTTTCTATCTTCTAAGCATACACACATCTTCCATTTTTCTCTCATCAATCTAATATAGCTTACTTCTTGTTTAATCCTTCCCGGCCTCCGGATTGTTAGTTTTAGGCTTGAATCTTTATGGGTAACAATTGGAATCAGAGCCTAGGTTGGAATTCATGTTTGTAGTTTGCTTATTGAATGGTGTTCATGGTTTTCTTGCTTATTTCGAGCTTAATCGAAGCTTCTAAGCATTCGGCTTCTTTAGTTTTTAACCTCTTGGGTTGGAAAAACTTGTACTTTCGGGTTTATCTAGTTCATAGCTTATTTGGTACTTGAATTTGTAGCTTATTGACTTTTGAAAAGTGCTTATTGGAAGCTTATTAGGTCATTGTTCAATTTTTCATTCTTAGGGTTTTTTGCTTATTTGATTTGAGAAAGCATGGTACTTTCCTTGTTACTAGATGTCATAGCTTATTCCCTTGTATTTTCGTGGCTTATTTAGTGGTCCACTAGCTTATTTTTGCTTATTCGAGTATTATAGAAGCTTGTTTTTCTTGTTTGCACCTCGTTGTAGCGGTTTGGTTATAAATGGTACTTGTTTTTCTTTTCTAACCAAATTGAGCATACAAACAAATGGTGTGAAAGTGACTGCGAAGTGTACTTTTTGAAAGTGACTTGCCATCGGTTTGCTAGTATTAGTAGCGATTTGGTAAAGAAAAGTGGCAGTGGTTTGGTTCTTTACTAGGCAGCAGTTTACTAATAGGTGGCAGCGGTTTACTCTTCGGTTTGTCACCTCCTAGCGGTTTGTCACACAGAAAACCCTAGTTTTGAATACCTAATTTCCTATAAAAAATTCGACCTTACCGCGAAGGTCGATCCGCGCATCAGGTAGGATGTGACTGAATTTAGGAATCTATTAATCATGTCAAATCAAAACATAAACACCAAAGCAAACATAATACTTAATCCTAAAACGATCATTAAAGATTCACTAAAACGTCAAAATGGCTAAGAATTTGGACTTAGAATGTCAAGTTAACACAGAGTTGATTTTGTATCCCTTATTTGAGATTGAAGTGGGTTTCACGAAGGCGTCTACTTATTTCATCATCGAGACTTCCTTCTACTTTCTACCACTTTTCTTAAAACCCCTCTATCGATTAATGACTTGCTTGAACGTATACAGTAATGATTGAGACTTGGATTATCTAGTTTCTAGTAGTCGGGGTGGTTGGTTGAAGACCTGGTTAATATCACTTAAAGGAGTTATGTTGTAGTACTCAGTGTCACAGGCAGATGTCGATGTGGATAATTTGAAGAGGTGTTGTACTTCTTATGCCTCTTAGTTAAGTGTATAGAGTACTTAGAGGTTTTCTTCTGCATCGTTCTTCAATCAACAATAGTGCAAGCTTAAGTAACAAATTTGGGTGATTCTACTTTAGTTTCAAGTTTGGTATATCGGGTTTACTTCACCAAGTGGTCATAGTAATAGCCGACTAAATACGAGGTTGGTAAGTTAGCCAGAGAGTTTAAAGGTTGAGATGTGATCAGCAACTCTCACGGGATATTTGAAGCTACAAAACGTCAATGATACTTCATAGTCTAAGAAAAATCCTTTAAAGTTCTTCAATGTCTTTCATAACTTTTCAAGATTGTTGCTTATGACCAGAACTTCTCATGTATATGGTCGTACACGTCAATGATGCTTCCGAGAGTTCAAAACCATCAGGGGGAAAACGTGTACTTTGATGTTATCAGGTCAAATTCCAGGGGGAAGTAGTTTATACTACTTCACTTAGTATGGTTTGTGAAGTATTCTGCATGCGTGAGAAGAACTGTTGCTGATCTTTTGCATGTTCCCCCAAACGGGCAGTATTAGTTGGTGTGATTGGTTGATTCTTCTACAAAATTCCGCTGTGCAGTTCAAATGTCAAGGTTAGAAGATCATCCAAGCTACAACGAAGTTTGAGAATCTGCTTAAGATACGGATGTTGGTTTGGGGGGAAGCTGATTCAGAAACTTCGCCAAAAAGGAGTCTATGAAGAAAGCTTTTCAAGCATGCTGCATGAATTGGGGGGAAGTTAATCCAACTCATGTATACTACAATGGTTCCAGAACAAGTCAAGACAAAGAAGA
>BQNB010112960.1:0-22041 GCA_026074375.1 Tanacetum coccineum | reverse complement strand
TGGCATTTTGAGTCCGTTTTTGGTTATTTTAGCTCGTTTTTAAAGGTAAAAGGTATGTGTAATTAAGCACATACCAGTAGACATGGCTTGAATGATCAGCATCGATGAAATCTTCAGGTTGACACACGTACACGTCTTCTTTTAACGTACCATGCAGGAATGCAGTTTTCACGTCCATTTGAAACACAATGAACGATTTGTGTGCAACATATGCCAAAAATATCCTGATGGCTTCCATTTTAGCAACCGGAGCGAAGGATTCTTCGAAATCTATTCCTTTCTCTTGGCGATACCCTCTCAAAACCAGACGAGTCTTGTTTTGGATGACCGTGTTTTCTTCATCATGCTTGTTTTTGAATAACCATTTCAACGTTAGGGGTTTTATGCTATCTAGAGCAGGAACTAACACCCATACATCAAGCTTTTTGAACTGAAGAAGCTCTTCTTGCATTGATTCAATCCATGCAGGATCGGTCATAGCCTCTTTGACATTCTTTGGTTCCATAGTACTCACCGTTAATGCATACATGCACATGTCACCATCGGATCGAAGTTGATTCCTTGTCAAAACTGGTCGCGAGGGTTCTCATATCACTTGTTCTAAAGGGTGATCCTTAGTCCATTGATATTCATGAGGGTATGGTTGGTAAAACGTATGCATGTTTGATGGATCCACATATTGTGAAGTTGATGATTCAGCAGCACTTGTGGATGGAGTAGCAAAAGGATTTACAAACGTATTTTCATCGAACGTAGCATTTGGAACATTGTCAGCATTTGTTGTGGGCTGATGTTGAACATGTTGTTGTGTTTCGAGCTCGTCAACATCCTGTAAAGTGTCTGGAAAATTTGTAGCTTGAGAGGATGAATTTGTTGGTGTCGGTGCGGTGTCTGCTGTTATTGTAGTTTCCGTTAGAGTGTGAAGAAATTGAGGTGCTTGAGCAGCCAGAACAGTTCTTGGAGCAGCTGACGGTTGACCACCAATATGATCATCATATATAGCTTCGAATAGTAAATCCAATTCACCTTCAGTTGGTTGTTGAGTTGTTATTGTTGACGGAGCATAAGTAAGATCAAGTCCTGAACTAATCTATCCAGAAGTCATGCCTTGAAGCCCGGGTTTTAAACTACTTTGTTCAAAAGCCATTAATAACCTGACTCTGATACCAATTGACAAGATACAAAACCACCTTTTCGGGGGGTCTTGGTTGATCAAAGAAACAAAGATAAGACATGGTTTTATAGTGAGAGAAAGTAGAGAGAGGTTGGAGAAAACTTGTGAAATATTAGATTAAGAAAAGAAAGATAAGAAATACAAATGTTCACCAACCACCCCTCATGGAGAGCCATGATGGGTATTTATACTAAAAGAAAAAGCAAACTATCCTTAGTTTACATAAATGACCCATGCATGACATGTAGTGTCCAAATCTAGTCCAATTCACGTGTAAGACACCAGCTTCACTAAAAAGTAAGGCTAACAGATAATGCCGCCAAGAATAAGGACCCGAAGTGCTGGCCGGCCTGCCGCCGAATCATTAGGAGGGGGAACGGGTGAACGGGTTGGTAGAGGTGGAAGGGGTAGAAGACCTAGGGAAGGTAATGATGAGCGTGTAGATGATTTGAATGGTCAAGGAAATGACCAAGGTATGGGAGCTAATGGGGGTGTAGAGGGAGTCAATGGGAATGTAGAGGGAGCCAATAGGGGAACACCCGACTTCTCGACGATCATTGCCTAACAATTGCAGAACCTCTTACCCGCCATGTTGGCTCAGGTTAGTAACCGAGGAAATGTTAGAAATCAGAATGGTAACGTAGTTAATGAGAATGTTTGGAATGTGATAGTGAATGGCAACCGGGTAGGTTGTTCATACAAGGAGTTCTTAGCTTGTAACCCTAAGGAATATGATGGTAAGGGAGGTGATGTAGTTCTTACTCATTGGATTAAGAAAATGGAGTCTGTGCATGATATGAGTGGTTGTAGTATTGACCAAAAAGTGAAATACACTGCTGGTTCATTTGTGGGTAAGGCTTTAACGTGGTGGAACTCTCAGATCCGCACGCTAAGCCGGGAAGTTGCTGTTAGTATGTCATGGAATGACTTTAAGTTTATGATGATACAAGAGTTTTGTCCTAGTCATGAGATGCAAAAGTTGGAATCTGAGTTATGGAATCACGCCATGGTCAAGGCTGGCCATGCTGCGTATACTGATAGGTTTCATGACGACAAAGTGATAGACCGGCCTGTCGGCCGACTCATTTAGGAGGTGGGAAACGGAATTAATAAGTAATCACAGTGAACGGGTGGTTGAGGTGGAAGGTAGAAGACTCGGGAAGGTAATGTATACCTGTGCATTGTAGATGATTTGAAATGGTCAAGGAATATGACCAAGGTATGGGAGGGCTAATGGCGTATGGTTTTTGTATTGTAGAGGGTAGCGAAGATATATAGCAACGTTACCAGTATAACAGTATGAGTCAATCGGGGAAATGTAGTGGGGAGAATAGAGGAGAAGCCAGAAGATAGCCTGCACTAAAATGCAAAAGAGAGCCATAGAAGCCAAATAAGCCAAAACCAAACTAATTTAGAAAGCAAATAGGGGAACATCCGACTTCTCGTCGTCATTGCCTAAACAATTTGCTGACCTCTTACGCCATGTTGGTCAGGTTCAGTTACCGAGGAATGTTTACGAAAATCAGAATGGTAAGGTAGTTAATGAGAAATGTTTGGAACATGTTGATAGTGATAAGGGTCACCGGGGGGGGGGGGGGTAGTAGTGGGGGGGGGGGAGGGTGGTAGGTTTTGTTCATTCCAAGGAAAGTAGTAGTTTTAAGCTTTGCTAACCCTAAGGAATATGATGGTTTAAGGGAGGTGATGTAGTTCTTACTCTTGGAATTATAGACAAATGGAATGTTTTGTAATCGCACTTTTTTGTTTAAAGTCGCGTGCATGATATATAGAAAGTCGTAGCTTGCATGATCTTGAGTGGTTGTAGTATTGACCAAAAAAAGTTTGAATAAAAAAAATCGTGATAATACATGATGGTTCATTTGTTGGCTTTATTTTTCGAAAAGCTTTAACGTGGTAGGAAACTCTCTGTTCCGCACGCTACGCGCGGGAGGAGGGGGGAAGAATTGGGAAGTTTTGCTTTTAGTATTGTCATGGAAAAGACTTTAAGTTTATGATGATTACAAGAATCTTGTCCTAGTCATGAGTGCAATAGTTGGTGGAATCTGAGTTATGGAATCACGCCATGGTCAAGGCTGGCCATGCTGCGTATACTGATAGGTTTCATGAGTTGGCTAGGTTAGTTCCACATTTGGTGGGCTTTATCGCACATGCTACAACTCTAACCGCCCGGGTCATTTGGCAATGGATTGTAGAAGTGTGCCAAGGAATGTGAATCCTGTCAATGCTAGAAACCCAACTGTTTATAGGGGTTGTTATTGAGTGTGGTTAGTAACGACCATGTCAGGACCAGCTGATGCATAGGTGGATAGAGCACAGGACCGCGAGAGAAAATCGTCCAAATCAAGTTGCTACTAATAACGGGGGTCAGGGTCGTGGAAACCAACGGAACCAGGCTAGGGGTAGGGCATTCATGTTGGGAGCAGAAGAAGCTCGCCAGGATTTGGACATTGTAACGGGTATGTTTACTTTGAACAATCATTTTGCCACTACCTTATTTGACTCTGGTTCCGATTATAGTTTTGTTTCTACTACTTTTATACCTCTGTTAGGCTTAGAGCCCAACGAATTAGGTTTCAGATATGAGATTGAGATAGCTAGCGGGCAACTAGTAAAGATTGATAAGGTTATTAAGGGTTGCAAACTAGAAATCGAGGGTCATGTCTTTGACATCGAATTGATACCTTTTGGACATAGGAGTTTTGATGTGATTTAGGTATGGACTGGTTGTCTAATTATAAAGCTGAAATAATTTGCCATGAGAAGGTAGTGAGGATACCACTATCGGATGGCAAGGTGCTGAGAGTATTAGGAGATAGTCTGGAAGAGAAAGCAAGACTCTTAATGAGTGCTAAGGCTAATAAAAGGAAACAAGAAGAGATTGTTGTGGTTAGAGATTTTCTTGAGGTATTCCCGGATGACCTATCTAGATTACCGCCTATTCGGGAAATTGAGTTTCAAATTGAGTTAATCCCTGGAGCAACGCCGGTAGCAAAGTCTCCTTATCATCTGGCACCTTCTGAATTGGAGGAGTTGTCAGGACAACTCAAGGAACTCCAAGACAAAGGTTTTATTCGACCAAGTTCATCGCCTTGGGGAGCGCCGGTATTGTTCGTAAAGAAAAATTATGTTCTTTAGAGTGTATATGGATATATAGAGAGCTTTAACAAGTTGATGAACAGTTAAGAATCGTTATCCAATTCCGTGAATTATGATCTATTTTGAGCAAACCGGCACGGGTCGATTTTTTCCAAAGATAGATCTTAGGTCTAGATACCGTCAGCTGAGAGTGCATGAGGATGACATTCAAAAGACTACGTTTAGAACTCGTTATAACATTTTGAGTTCACTGAATGCCCTTGGTCAGACTAATGCACCAGCACTGTTGTATGGATTTGATGAATCAGTGTTGTAGCCGTATCTTATCATAATAGTTTGTGATAGTGGGTTTATAACGATATCTTAATGTACTCTCAGACCAAAAGGAGCATGTTTAGAACACTTAAGTTAGTCTTTTGAACCACTCAAAAAGAGAAATTGAATGCTAAGGTTTTCTAAGTTGAATTCTGGCAAAAGAGGAGTGCAGTTCTTGGGCAAGTGATAAATGGTAATGAGAATACATTAGACCCCTAGTAAATTCAAGCTGTTAAGAATTGAAAGCCCTAACCTCCACTGAGTTTCTTTCCGTTCTTAGGACTGGCTGGGTATTATCGTAGGTTCATTGAGAACTTTCTAAGATAGCTAAGTCTCTTACTATCTTGACCAGAAAATATGGACTTTCAATGGGGATGAGGAACAGGAATTGCATTTCAACCTTGAGAGGATAATTATATGTAATGCGCCTGTTCTAGCTCTCCCTGATGGACCGAAAGACTTTGTGGTATATTGTGATGCGTCCAGGATAGGACTAGGCGGCGTGTTAATGTAAAGAGGTAAAGTGATAGCCTATGCGTCTAGGCAGTTAAAAATTCATGAGGAGAATGATACTACCCTTGATTTAGAGTTGGGTGCAGTCGTGTTGGCACTTAAGATCTGGAGACATTATCTGTATGGGACAAAGAGTGTCATCTATACGGACCATAAGAGTCTTCAGCATATCTTTAGTAAAAAAGAATTGAATATGCGACAGCGTCGTTGGATAGAGTTGTTTAGTGATTATGACTGTGAAATTTGCTACCATCCTGGTAAGGAGAAATGTGGTGGCTGATGCCCTAAATAGGAAGGAAAGAGTAAAGCCTAAGAGAGTTAGAGCTATGAATATGATCCTTTAGTCGAGTATCAAGGATAGGATACTGGTGGCTTAGAAGGAGGTTATGGATGAGTTTGCATGATAGCAAAAAGGTTTGGATAAGATGATAAAACAGAGAAGTTATGGAACTTTATACTACCTGGATCGAATATGGGTACCTTTGAAGGGTGAGGTAAGAACCCTAATAATGGATGAAGCCCATAAGTCGAAGTACTTTGTACACCCAGGTGCTGATAAGATGTGTTATGCTTTGAGAGATAGGTATTGGTAGCCTAGAATGAAAAAGGATATAGCTGAGTATGTTAGTAAGTGTTTGACTTGTTTGAAGGTTAAGGCTGAGCATCAAAGGCGATCTGGCTTGCTCCAGCAACCTGAGATTCCCGTATAGAAATGGGAAGGGATAACTATGGATTTTGTGACTAAGTTGCCTAAGACTAGTAGTGGGCATGACACAATCTGGGTCATTGTGGACCGATTGACTAAGTCTGCTCATTTTCTACCCATGCGTGAGGATTATAAGATGGAAAGGTTGGCTAGATTGTATTTGAATGAGATAGTTGGTAGACATGGTGTGCCGATCTCGATTATATCGGATCGTGATAGTCGTTTCACCTCAAGGTTTTGGTAGTCAATGCAAGAGGCATTAGGGACTCGTTTAGACATGAGTACGGCTTATCACCCTCAGAATGATGGTCAGAGTGAGCGTACAATTCAGACTTTGGAAGACATGCTTAGAGCGTGCGTCCTGGACTTCGGGGGAAGTTGGGATGTTCATCTTCCGTTGGTTGAGTTTTCGTATAACAATAGTTATCATTCTAGTGTGAGATGTGCTCCGTTTGAGGCATTGTATGGTAGAAAGTGTCGTTCGCCAATTATGTGGGCTGAGGTGGGAGAAGGTCAGTTGATAGGACCTGAGTTAGTGCAAGAGACTACTGAAAAAGATCTCGCAGATTAAGGATAGACTTAAGGCTATGCGTGATCGCCAGAAAAGTTTTGATGATAAGAGGAGGAAGCCTCTAGAATTTAGTGTAGGTGACTATGTCTTGCTCAAAGTGTCGCCTTGGAAAATTATGGTATGCTTTGGGAAGAAAATGAAGTTAGCACCTAGGTTTGTTGGACCGTTTGAGTTTATTGAGAAAGTAGGCCCTGTGGCCTATCGGTTAGTTTTGCCTGAGGAATTGAATGGTGTTCATGACACGTTCCATGTGTCAAACCTTAAGAAGTGCTTGGCTGATCCAACACTGAAAGTGCATTTGGATGAGATTCGAGTTGATGCTAAGTTGAAGTTTGTGGAAGAGCCTGTGGAAATTTTGGAAAGAGGGTTTAAGAAGTTGAAGCGTAGTAGGATTGCCATCGTTAAGGTTCGCTGGAATTCGAAACGTGGCCCTGAATTCACGTGGGAACATGAAGATCAGATGAAATTGAAGTACCCGTATTTGTTTAGTAATGTTAATAGTTGAATTTCGGAGACGAGATTCTTTTAAGGAGGGTAGAATGTAACCTTTGCCCTTTTTGTGTTCTGAATATTCATTAATAGTCCTTTGACTATTTGACTGTTGTCAGTTTATTCAAATTTTGTACCGTGTTGACGGTGCTGATTTTATGATATATGTGATGCTTTGAGATTTATTGTGATTAATAATCCCTTTTGGAAGGTATTATTGTGTTATTCGTATTCCGGGTGGTTCAACCCGTGAATTTTGAGAAATGCTGAAAAACGAGTCCGACAAGTCCGTTAATGTCCAAATGAGTTTTGAATGGTGTAAAGTGAAAAATATGTCGTGTAAATACTCTAGGTTAATGGAAAAGTATTTTTAAAGTGAATAAAAATGTTAATTAACTTTGGGGTAAATTTTACGGTTGAGTTTTACAAGTATTTAAGTGATCCCGACACGAAAAGAAAGACCCGACACCCATAATATACCATTTTCTTCCCATAATCCTTATCATTTCCTTTTCAAAAAAAACACACACCTAAGAGTGTGTGTGTTCGTCCGACCTCACCAACAACAAACCACCATAAAAATTCTAACTTTGATCGAAAACGTGATATTCCGGGTTGATACGAGTATTTGGGTGTTCATTTAAACAACGTTTGGGTTGTCTAGTTCGTTTCGAAATATACATTTTTGAAGATTTTCTTGTAAATTTTCAAATTTAAATTTCGTTTGTCTTTTTGGGTTTATTTTGATGCATAGATGTTAGTTGTACAAGTTGATCGTTATGAAAATCAATTTTTAAAAGCGAAATTAATAAAAAGGGTGGTGTTTGGTTCGTGTATGGTAAAAAGAAAAAAGAGGGTTTTTGTAGTTTTGATGTTGTGGTCGTGATGGTTGAATAATATATGATGCTAGAATGCTTATTTTTTATAGTAGCTTGTATGGCTTATTCGGGCTTATTTTTAAGCTATTTCTTGGCTTATTTAGGCTTATATGCCACGTGTAGATTTCCAAAATCACTAGAAAAGTGATTTTGATTATTTTTGGTATTATGACGTATGTTGTGGACTATTTTTGAGGCTTATGGTAGTAACCAAATGCGATACGTAGCTCTATAGCTTATTTTCAAGCTTAATATACGTATTTTGGAGTTATGGACTCACGACCCAATAAGTCTATTTGAGCCGCGGCTTAATGGGAGGGCTTATTGTGGTCCGGATTATTTTCTACATATAAGTATATACTTATATATGTAAATGGACCTTGGTTTTGGACTTGGATTATATTTTGGACTTATAAATGTCCTAATGGACCCTTGTTGGGCCTTAAAGCCCAATAAGCGATATTTAGTAGTTATGAGAATTTTGACGGACTTTTGAAAGTGGAAATGTATTTACGAAGTGATATTGAATGATATTTTGGGGAAAAAGTGTTGGTAAGCGTTAAAGATTGAGATTTTAGAATTTTGTCGAAAAGTGTCGAATTTGTGAAAAATTGTTGAAAATAAGGTTTGAAACCTTAGAAAACGTTGTATAAACGTACGGGTCATGTCGAAATTTCGTAAAAAGTTTATACTTAAAATTTTTCTTAAAAACATGATTTTTGATTTTAAATAATAAAATAATATTTAATTATTTTATTTATTTAATAAATTCACTAAAAGACGAAAAATATATTTTTTTTCTCGAAACTTCTCTAATGTGTTTATTATGAGTAAACGTTTCATTTTCAACCGTATAATGATTATTTTGAAGTGTCTAAGGTTTACCGAATGGACTTGTCGAAATATATTTATAATTATTAATTATAAATATTTACTTATATTACTTATCTATTTTCTCTAAATAGTATAGGTATGTATTATCGGGGAATAAGATTGATATGATTGTGGAGTTAAGTCGTCAACCATCACACCACTAAACTGTTTTGGGCAATTGTACAACGCGTCTAAACACTATGCATCAAACGTGGAGATTGTTTTGGAAATGGATGATTAAATTGGGACATTAACTGGACTAGGTCGTGTGCAGGCATCGTTGCATTTGCTTGTGTGATTGAGATTGGGTTGCTAACGACTTACTTAAGGTGAGTTCTCGTAGCCCCACTTTTTACTGGTTTTTCCGTTGGGGGAAAATGATACCCAAATGTGCTTTGAAATGTTTTGAATTGATTTGTGCGAAATATGGTTTTGTTTTGGGACAAAATATGTGTTGATTTACTTGCATGTACTGTGTTTGGCATGGCAAGGTTCTGTGTGGTACTTGCATGTGCTGTGTTTGGCATGCAAGGTTCTGTGTGGTACTTGCATGTGCTGTGTTTGGCATGCAAGGTTCTGTGTGGTACTTGCATGTGATGTGTTTGGCATGCAAGGTTCTGTGTGGTTCGCCCTAATATAGTGCTCCAGCTGGTAGGCCCTTTAGGTGCGTTAGTGATTTGGGAGTTGCGACTCTGGGTTTATTATTGGATGTTGAGATATGACTAGCGGGGATGCTATGTCTTGGATTGTTAGCATATATTCACTGTCATATAGCACTATTGTCCACTGTTGAAATATTGGCACAACTTTTGGGTTTAAGGTCAAACCTACGAGCTCACCAACATTATTGTTGACGTTTTCGAGTATCATTTTCAGGTGAAGTGAAAGAAGAGTAGTTTGGTGATTGTGATAGCAGACTTAGAAGTATCCCGTGTGGATTTTTGTTTGAAGTCTTGCTTGCTTGTTGTTTGAATCTGGTATTTGGATGTTTTGGATTAAGTTTGGATTATGGTCCCCTGTGTGGGCAGTTGAATAAGTGTAAGAGATTGTGGATTTTAGTAGCGATTTGGGACATCACTTGAGTTTGTTCAAGGTTGATGGTCTTCATAGCACTTGGAGTTTATGCAAGGTAGTTTTCTCTATTTTTGTATCTTGTGTTATGATTGATCATTATGTTGCATTCCTGAGTTTCCGCCATTGTCGGGGTGTGACAGATTGGTAATCAGAGCCAAGGTTATAGAGAACTAGGTGGATTGGCCTAGACTATAACCTAAGATCCGTCGTCTAGTTGCGTATAGGATCTATGTGCGCGGTGTTCCGCTTTTGTGTGCCTTTGTGTGTTCGCGGTTTAGTGCCTTAGTTATGTCAGTCATTGAAATGGGTGGGCTCAATATTGAATATGAATGGGAAAGGATGCGAATATAAGTACGGTGGCCAACGTAGTTATAAGCGTATCACAACTCACTCATACTTAGTAATGTTGTTCACACAAATCGATGTTGACACCGTAGGGTGGTGTTATGTGTATATCAGTATATATAGTGAGATATTCTATATATATTAGTCTTCCCACTTACCTAACGTTGCCCATGTTCTCCCTCGTATAGATAATGCCGCCAAGAATGAGGACCCGAAGTGCTGGCCGGCCTGCTGCCGAATCATTAGGAGGGGGAACGGGTGAACGGGTTGGTAGAGGTGGAAGGGGTAGAAGACCTAGGGAAGGTAATGATGAGCGTGTTGATGAATTGAATGGTCAAGGAAATGACCAAGGTATGGGAGCTAATGGGGGTGTAGAGGGAGTCAATGGGAATGTAGAGGGAGCCAATGGGGGTGCACCCGACTTCTCAACGATCATTGCCCAACAATTGGAGAACCTCTTACCCGCCATGTTGCTTAGTATAGTAAACCAAAGGAAAAAAAAAATGTTGAAATCGAAAGGTAAATTGTTTAATGAGAACGTTCAGGAGAACGTTAGGAATGTGATAGTGAATGGCAACCGGGTAGGTTGTTCATATAAGGAGTTCTTAGCTTGTAACCCTAAGGAATATGATGGTAAGGGAGGTGCTGTAGTTCTTACTCATTGGATTGAGAAAATGGAGTCTGTGCATGATATGAGTGGTTGTAGTATTGACCAAAAAGTGAAATACACTGCTGGTTTCATATGTGGTATGTCATTACGTGGTGGGAACTCTCAGATCCGCACCAAGACTAAGCAAGAAGTTGCTATAATATGTCATGTAATAACTTGTAAGTTTATGATGATACAAGAGATTTGTCTAGTCATACGAGAATGCCAAGTTTTGGAATCTGAGTTGTGGAATCATGCCATGGTCGGGGCTGGCCATGCTGCATATACGGATATGTTTCATGAGTTGTCTAGGTTAGTTCCACATTTGGTAACTCCTGAGAGTAGGATGATTGAGAGGTATGTGTGTGGCCTTGCTCCACAGATCCGTGGGATGGTGGCGACAACGGAGCCAAAGACTATACAAAAGGCTGTGCAGATTTCTTGTGCACTGACCGATAAGGCTATGAGAAATGGATCAATTAAGAAAGTTAAGAAAAGAGGAAATGTGGGGGAACCTAGCAAGGATAGGAGTAGAAGGGATGATAGTAAGAGGACTAGGACTGTGAATACTTTTGCTACTACTGTAAACCATATAGGAAGAGAGAATACGAGTACTTGGCCCAAGTGTACCATCTGCAACTCCTTCCACGCACCCGGTGGGCTTTGTCGCATATGCTACAACTGCAACCGCCTAGGTCATTTGGCAAGGGATTGTAGAAGTATGCCAAGGAATGTGAATTCTGTCAGTGCTAGAAACCCAACTGTTAGGGCATGTTATGAGTGTGGTAGTACCGACCATGTCAGGCCAGCTTGCCCTAGGTGGAATAGAGCATAAGGACCGAGAGAAAATTATCCAAATCAAGTTGCTGCTAATAACGGGGGTCAGGGTCGTGGAAACCAAGAGAACCAGACTAGGGGTAGGGTATTCATGTTGGGAGCAGAGGAAGCTCGCCAGGATCCGAACATTGTGACGGGTATGTTTACTTTGAACAATCATTTTGCCACTACCTTATTTGACTCTGGTGCTGATTATAATCTTGTTTCCATTACTTTCATACCTCTATTAGGCTTAGAACCCAGTGACTTAGGTTTTAGATATAGGATTTAGATAGCTAGCGGGCAGCTAGTAGAGATTGATAACGTTATTAAGGGTTGCAAACTAGAAATCGAGGGTCATGTCTTTGACATCGACTTGATACCTTTTGGACATGGGAGTTTTGATGCGATTATAGGTATGGACTAGTTGTTTAAATATAAGGCTGAAATAGTTTTCTATGAGAAGGTAGTGAGGATACTACTACCGGATGGCAAGGTACTTAGAGTATTAAGAGAGAGTCCGAAAGAGAAAGCAAGATTTTTGATGGGAGTTAAGAAACAAGAAGAGATTGTCGTAGTTAGAGAATTTCCTGAGGTATTCCCGGATGATCTATCTGGATTACCGCCTATTCGGGAAATTGAGTTTTGAATTGAGTTATTCTAAGATTTCTATAAGTTTTATTACCATCTGATGGAAACATAAAATATGCTTTTACGAGTGTTTTGCGGTCGGTTGGTATTAAAAACTTAAGAAATATTGTCGTATCTATATTAAATTATATATCTATTAACATTTTTAACTTTTTTATAATACTATTTATATCTATAACATATAAACTGTGAATTTATTATAACAGTCATTATACTCATATCAATAAAACGACCTAATCAAGTATTATTAAAAATCATCTATTGGATTGGACAAGGATAACTCTCTTTATTTCACAGTACATTTATATACTATGGACATTTATTTAACAAAGTTCAATTTGATTATTAATTTCAACATTTTAACCTACAAAAAAATATTAGGGGTGGTGAACCTATTATTATCGGTGACATTGTAGTATTATTAAGTACATTTTCTCTACTACCTATATTCTATATTGAGTGCATTCGGTCTTAGTGCTGCTGCGTTTCATTTACCTTGATTATATATACTCACGGTTTATTCACTAACGTGAGTTCATAGCCCCGTGTTTTCACTATATCAATGATTACAACTTTGGGGTTGAGAAAAGGACATGATTATTTTACAAATTGACGCAATGTGCTACATTTGATCATGTTATATTACTGTTGTTTTTGCCTAAGTAGTGATAACCCAACTTATGTCCCAATTGTATGAACGTAATTACGTTGTGTAGATTGGCGAGCGCTTTATATATGTTATAAATAGATCTATTTGGATTGACATTCCCCGTCCGGGGAGTAGCTCTCATGGTGTTACGGATGTGAACCAACGGATGATACCATGTCGGATTTTGAGTTTAGGGTTCGAACTCACTCACTGGGCAATGTGGACAATTATTTATATTGATTCATACATGTCGAGATTCAGTGTCTATGAAACTTAGGAAACAGTAAAATCATTTGTGATGTGTTATGTATACAGGTTGCATATACGGGGAAATCTTGCAGTCTACATTATATTGACATAAACCTATGAATTCATCCAAACTTATGTTGACGTTTTTAAAGCATGTTTTCTAAGGTCAATGAGGACGATGGGTGCTAGGTTACATTGGGGATTTTTTTTGATTTTATTTACTCTTTTGGGGAGTCATTGCATAAAGATTTGGAGTCACTAATATGGATATTTGTTTTGATCTAATAATACTTGTCATCAAATATTGAACAATTTAAATCCGTTGTGCTTTGAATCAAAACAATTCAATAAAATCAATGTATTGTATTTTTAGCGACTCTTTGGAGGTCGTTCTCATAATTTGTGCTATTGATCTATGAGGTAACGCTCCCGAACACATTATTCTGCTGCGACCCTTATTTTGGGGGTGTTACAATAGCGTATCACAACCATCATACTTGATAAATGTTGTTCACCACAAATCGATGTTGACACGTAGGGTGGAGTTACGTGTATATCTGGTTATATATAGTAAGATATTCTATATATATGTGCGAGTCTTCCCACTTACCTAACGTTGCCCATGTTCTCCCTCGTATAGATAATGCCGCCAAGGATGAGGACCCGAAGTGCCGGCCGGACTGCTGCCGAATCACTAGGAGGGGGAACGGGTGAACGGGTTGGTAGAAGTGGAAGGGTAGAAGACCTAGGGAAGGTACGATGCGCGTGTTAATGAATTAAATGGTCAAGGAAATGACCAGGGTTTGGGAGCTAATGGGGGTGTAGAGGGAGTCAATGGGAATGTAGAGGGAGCCAATGGGGTGCACCCGACTTCTCAATGATCATTGCCCAGCAATTGCAGAACCTCTTACCCGCCATGTTGGCTCAGGTTAGTAACCGAGGGAATGTTGGAAATCAAAATGGTAATGTGGTTATGTGAACGGTTCAGGAGAACGTTGGGAATGTGATAATGAATGGCAACCGAGTAGGTTGTTCATATAAGGAGTTTTTAGCTTGTAACCCTAAGGAATATAATAGTAAGGGAGGTGTTGTAGTTCTTACTCGTTGGATTAAGAAAATCTAGTCAGTGCATGATATGAGTGGCTGTAGTATTGACCAAAAAGTGAAATACACTGCTGGTTCATTTGTGGGTAAGGCTTTAATGTGGTGGAACTCTCAGAATCGCACGCTAAGCCAGGAAGTTGCTGTTAGTATGTCATGGAATGACTTTAAGTTTATGATGAAGAGTTTTGTCCTAGTCATGAGATGCAAAAGTTGGAATTTGAGTTGTGGAATTACGCCATGGTCGGGGCTGGCCATGCTGCGTATACTGATAGGTTTCATGAGTTGGCGAGGTTAGTTCCTCATTTGGTAACTCCTGAGAGTAGGATGATTAAGAGATATGTGTATGGACTTGCTCCACAGATCCGTGGGATGGTGGAAGCAATGTAGCCAAAGACTATACAAAAGACTGTGCAGATTTCTGGTGCACTAACTGATGAGGTTGTTAGGAATGGATCAATTAAGAAGATTAAGAAGAGGGGTAATGTGGGGGAACCTAGCAAGGATAGGAGAGGAAGGGATGATAATAAAAGGACTAGGACTGTAAATGTTTTTGTTACTATTGTAAACCCTGTAGGAAGAGAGAATACGGGTACTTGGCCTAAGTGTACCACCTATAACTCCTACCATGCACCCGGTGGACCTTGTCCTACATGCTTCAACTATAACTGCCCGGGTTATTTGGCGAGGGATTGTAGAGGTGTGCCGAGGAATGTGAATCTTGTCAATGCTAAAAACCTAACTGTTAGGGCATGTTATGAGTGTGGTAGTACCGACCATGTCAGGCCAACTTGTCCTAGATTGAATAGGGCACGAGGCCCGAAAGAAAATCATCCAAATCGAGTGTACTAATAACGGGTCTGGGTCATAGAAATCCAAAGTGGAAACAGGCTAGGGGTAGGGCATTATGTTTGGAGCAGGAGGAAGTCGCCAGGATAACGAACATTGTGACGGGTACGTGTACTTTTGAACACTCATTTTGCCACTACTTATTTGACTTGGTGCCGAATATAGTTTTGGTTTCCATACCTTCATACCTCTGTTCGGCTTAGAGCCCAGGAATTAGGTTTCATAATAGGAGATTGCGATAGACTGTGCGGGCATTAGTAGCGAAATTAGGTCATGTATTTGACATTCGACTGATTACTTTTGAGACATGGAGTTTTGATGTGATTATAGTATGGACTGGTAGTCTAATTATAGGCTTAGATAATTTGCCATGAGAAGTGTAGATGAAGATACCACTACCGATATGGCAAGGTGCTCTAGAATGTAGTGAGGAGAGAGCCGGAAGAATAAAGTGAGTTGTGAAGCAGTTGTAATCTTTTCACCAGCAGTACTAATTAACATAAATAGTAGTAACATTAGTACTAGCAGTACTAATATATACTCACAGTAGTAACTTGTACTAGCAGTCTTAACATTTACTACTAGCAGTACTAACTACTTAGCTTATATTTTAGTCTTCAACACTGAACAATCTTAACTTCTACTAACAGCAGTAACTTTATGCTATCAGTACTAAATTATACTAACAGTAGTAACTAGCAGTGGTAACATTATACTACCAGTACTAACTACTTAGCATAATTTCCATTATGTACCTGAGCAGTAGTAACTTCTAAGAATCCTTGAAGTCTTTTAAGTCCCAACAATTTATATGCTACATTGAGGTGAAGGTTTTTACTACTACTAGCCTTTGTTACTACTGCTAGTGTAAGTTTCTACTGCTCAAGTTCATTTTTCTTAAGGTGCGTAATGGAGGGCAATTTGGGTCATTAGAATACTTGGATTGGAAGTGTAATATTGGTTTGTAGTTGTGAAGATCAAAGTTGCATACATTATCACCAAATTATATTGGACAAAAAGGGAAGAGAATTTGATTGATT
This sequence comes from Tanacetum coccineum, assembly GCA_026074375.1. Taxonomy (NCBI): domain Eukaryota; kingdom Viridiplantae; phylum Streptophyta; class Magnoliopsida; order Asterales; family Asteraceae; genus Tanacetum; species Tanacetum coccineum. Next base: position 5,985 of record BQNB010112960.1, on the reverse strand, counting down.
TTGCAACTTGTAATCCTTAGTTAGCTTAATGGGAAGTTTTCATTCGTAAATAACTTCAGGGAGAGTTTTGCTTATTTGGTTTTGTCATTATCCACCAAAGGGGAAATTGTTTAGGAGAATTATATTTAAGTTGATAAAACAAAACAAGAATGAAACTAAAATACTAAAATCATCATTCAAGAATTCTACAAGCTGGTGGAGAATTATTGAAGATTTAGTCAAAGATATCAAAAGATCTCCTTATGAAGAAAGAAGATAACAGAAGATCAAGTTAAATGTTAAAAGATTTATGTTTATCTCTTTGTAAAACCTATTATCTCTAGTATATAAAGAGATATAGGTTGTAGGTTTTAGCCATCCTGAAAAGTGTGTGTTCTCAATGAGAGTCGACTAAAGAAAACGTGTGTGCGTACACGTTTGTATAGTTAGTAGTAGACGTTTATATAGTATTTAACCTCAAGAATCATAAGATTCCTGTTACAGTTCATTGATGTAACCGTATTATCTTGATCGAATAATATTGGGGCTGTGGTAAATGTTTGGTAAGACCTTGTTATGATAATATTGATTCTATGTTTGAATATTCTGCCTATGTTATCATTATCCTAGATTAGTTCTTAACAAACTAGAGCTACAATGATCTATAGGTCTCCACAGTGTTTACACTTAAGATCTGGAGACATTATTTGTATGGGACAAAGAGTGTCATCTATACGGATCATAGGAGTCTTCAGCATATCTTTAGTCAGAAAGAGTTAAATATGCGACAGCGTCGCTGGATAGAGTTGTTTAGTGATTATGACTGTGAAATTCGCTACCATCCTGGTAAGGCGAATGTGGTGGCTGATGCCCTAAGTAGGAAAGAAAGAGTAAAGCCTAAGAGAGTTAGAGCTATGAATATGACCCTTCAGTCGAGTATCAAGGATAGGATACTGACGGCTCAGAAGGAGGCTGTGGATGAGTTTGCAGGATTGCAGAAAGGTTTGGATGAAATGATAGAATAGAGAAGCGATGGAACCTTGTACTACCTAGATCGAATATGGGTACCTTTGAAGGGTGAGGTGAGAACCCTGATAATGGATGAAGCCCATAAGTCAAAGTACTCTGTACACCCAGGTGCTGATAAGATGTATTATGATTTGAGAGATAGGTATTGGTGGCCTGGAATGAAAAAGGATATAGCTGAGTATGTTAGTAAGTGTTTGACTTGTCTGAAGGTTAAGGCTAAGCATCAAATGCCATCTGGCTTGCTCCAGCTGCCTGAGATTCCTGTATGGAAATGGGAAGGAATAGCTATGGATTTTGTGACTAAGTTGCCTAGGACTAGTAGTGGGCATGACACAATCTGGGTCATTATGGACCGATTGACTAAGTCTGCTCATTTTCTACCTATGCGTGAGGATTATAAGATGGATAGGTTGGCTAGATTGTATTTGAATGAGATAGTTGCTAGACATGGTGTGCCGATCTCGATTATATCAGATCGTGAAAGTCATTTCACATCAAGGTTTTGGTAGTCAATGCAAAAGGCATTAGGAACCCGTTTAGACATGAGTACGACTTATCACCCTCAGACCGATGGTCAGAGTGAGCGTACTATTCAGACTTTGGAAGACATGCTTAGAGCGTGCGTCCTAGACTTCAGGGGAAGTTAGGATGTTCATCTTCTGTTGGTTGAGTTTTTGTATAACAATAGTTATCATTCTAGTGGGAGATGTGCTCCGTTTGAGGCACTGTATGGTAGAAAGTGTCGTTCGCCAATTATGTGGGCTGAGGTGGGAGAAAGTTAGTTGATAAGACCTGAGTTAGTGCAAGAGACTACTGAGAAGATCTCGGAGATTAAGGATAGACTTAAGGCTGCGTGTGATCGTCAGAAAAGTTATGCTGATAAGAGGAGGAAGCCTCTAGAGTTTTGCGTAGGTGACTATGTCTTACTCAAAGTGTCGCCTTGGAAAGGTGTGATACACTTTGGGAAGAAAGGGAAGTTAGCACCTAGATTTGTTGGACCTTTTGGGATTATTGAAAAGGTAGGCCCTGTGGCCTATCAGTTAGATTTACCTGAGGATTTGAACGGTGTTCATGACACGTTCCACGTGTCGAACCTTAAGAAGTGTTTGGCTGATCCAACACTGCAAGTGCCTTTGGATGAGATTCGAGTTGATGCTAAGTTGAATTTTGTAGAAGAGCCAATGGAAATTTTGGAAAGGAAGTTTAAGAAGCTGAAGCGTAGTAGGATAGCCATCGTCAAGGTTTGGTGGAATTCGAAACGTGGCCCTGAATTCACGTAGGAACATGAAGATCAGATGAAATTGAAGTACCCGCGTTTATTTAGTGATGTTAGCATTTGTTTAGTAATGTTGTAGTTGAATTTCGAGGGACCAAAAATTCTTTTAAGGGGCGTTGAATGTAACCTTTGCCCTTTTTGTGTTCTAAATATTTCATTAATAGTCCTTATACTATTTGACTTTTACAGTCTATTCAGATTTTGATACTGTATTGACGGTGTTGATTTTATGAGACTATGTGATGAATTGTGGTTTATGTGTTTAATAATCCTTTTGGTAGGTATTATTGTGTATGTGTATTACAGTGGTTTGACCCCGTGAATTTGAGAAATGCCGAAAAAAACGAGTACTGACATGTCCGTTATTGTCCAAATTGAATTTTGAAGGGTTTAAAGTGAAAATATGTCATGTAAATACTCTAGGTTAATGGAAAAGTATTTTTAAAGTGAATAAAAATGCTAATTAACTTTGGGGTAAATTTTTCGGTTGAGTTTTACGAGCTTTTAAAATATTTGACACGAAAAAGAAAGACCCCGACACCCTTAGGTTGCCCATGGCCGGTACAAGTTAGTCAAGGGACAAGAAGGCTTTTTTTAGCAAGCTTGTCCTAACGGTGTTTACACATTTATTCCACTTTACTAGAAACTTTTGAATCATTTTCATTTCATTTACAAAAAAATAACAAACACACACAAGTGGTGTGATTGTGGTTCGTACGCCACCTAACACCACAAAACCCACAATAGGTTTCCAACTTTGATTAAGAAGGTGTTACTCCGTGTTGATAAGAGTGTTTGGGTATTCATTTAATCAACGTTTGGGTTGTCCAGTTCGTGACAAAATTTACAAATTTGAAGATTTTCTTGTAAGTTTTCAAATTTAAATTTTGTTTGTCCTTTATTTTGATGCATAGATGTTAGTTGTACAAGTTGATAGTTGTAAAAACGGGTTTTGAAATGAAACGTGTAATGATTTAAAGGGTGTTGGTTCGTGTAATTGTAAAAAGGAAAAAATAGAGGGTTTTTGTAGTTTTGATGTTGTGGGTCGTGTGGTTTGAAATATTCTATGATGCTAGAATGCTTATTTTTTATAGTAGCTTGTATAGCTTATTCGGGCTTATTTTTAAGCTATTTCTTGGCTTATTTGGGGCTTATATGCCACGTCATTTGCAAAATCACTAGGAAAGTGATTTTGATTATTTTTGTGTTATGGCGTATGTTGTGGACTATTTTTGAGGCTTATGGTAGTAACCAAATGCGATACGTAGCTTATTAGCTTATTTTTCAAGCTTAATATACGTATTTTAGAGCTATTGGACTCACGGCCCAATAAGTCTATTTAAGCCGCGGCTTAATGGGAGGGCTTATTGTGGTCCGGATTATTTTTTACTTATAAGTATATACTTATATATGTAAATGGACCTTGGATTATATTTTTGACTTATAAATGTCCTAATGGACCCTTGTTGGGCTTAAAGCCCAATGAGCGATATTTAGCAGTTATGAGAATGCTGACGAACTTTTGAAAGTGAAAATGTATTTACGAAGTGATATTGAATGATATTTTGGGAAAAAAGTGTTGGTAAGCGTTAAAGATTGAGATTTTGAAATTTTGTCGAAAAATGTGTAATTTGTGAAAAATTGTTGAAAATAAGGTTGGAAACCTTGGAAAACATTGTATAAACGTACGGGTCATGTCGAAATTTCGTAAAAAGTTTATACTTAGAAATTTTCCTAAAAACATGATTTTTGATTTTAAATAATAAAATATTATTTAATTATTTTATTTATTTAATAAATTCACTAAAAGACGAAAAATATAATTTTTCTCGAAACTTCTCTAATGTGTTTATTATGAGTAAACATTTCATTTTCAACCGTATAATGATTATTTTGATGTGTCTAAGGTTTACCGAATGGACTTGTCGAAATATATTTATAATTATTAATTATAAATAAGTATTTATATTACTTATCTATTTTCTCTAAATAGTATAAGTATGTATTATTAAGGAATGAGATTGATATAATTGTGGAGTTAAGTCGTCAACCATCACACCACTAAACTGTTTTGGGTAATTGTATAACACGTCTAAACACTATGCATCAAACGTAAAGATTGTTTTGGAATTGGATGATTAAATTGGGACATTAACTGGACTAGGTCGTGTGCTGGCGTCGTTGCATTTGCTTGTGTGATTGAGATTAGGTTACTAAAGACTTGCTTGAGGTGAGTTCTCGTAGGCCCATTTTTTAATGGTTTTTTCGTTGGGGGAAAATGATACTCAAATGTGTTTTGAAATGTTTTGAATTGATCTTTGTGAAATGTGGTTTTGTTTTGGGACAAGATATGTGCTTATGACTGCTATGTGAATATTATGTGTTGATTTACTTGCATGTACTGTGTTTGGCATGGCAAGGTTCTGTGTGGTACTTGCATGTGCTGTGTTAGGCATGCAAGGTTCTGTATGGTACTTGCATATGCTGTGTTTGGCATGCAAGGTTCTGTGTGGTTCGCCCTAATATAGTGCTCCAGCTGGTAGGCCCATTAGGTGCGTTAGTGATTTGGGAGTTGCGACTCCGGGTTATTATTGGATGTTGAGATATGACTAGCGGGGATGCTATGTCTTGGATTGTTAGCATATATTCACTGTTATATAGCATTATTGTCCACTATTGAAATATTGGCACAACCTTTGGGTTTAAGGTCAAACCTACGAGCTCACCAAGATTATTGTTGATATTTTTGAGTATCATTTTGAGGTGAAGTGAAAGAAGAGTAGTTTGGTGATTGTGATAGAAGACTTAGAAGTATCCTGTGTGGATTTTCGTTTGAAGTCTTGCTTGCTTGTTGTTTGAATCTGGTATTTGGATGTTTTGGATTAAGTTTGGATGTGTGGGCAGTTGAATAAGTGTAAGAGATTGTGGATTTTAGTAGCGATTTGGGACATCACTTGAGTTTGTTCAAGGTTGATGGTCTTCATAGCACTTGGAGTTTATGCAAAGTAGTTTTCTCTATTTTTGTATCTTGTCTTATGATTGATCATCCTGTTGCATTCTAGAGTTTCCACCATTGTCGGGGTGAACATCTGAGCTAATCACAAAACTTCAAGATGTTGATAAACGTGTTCCAACTATCTTTGATTTTAAAAGAATGAAGGCTATACTGAATGATGCGTTAAGTAATCAGTTCAATAATGCAGAAGAGTATGCCTATCATTTGGAACAAATAACAAACTTTATGGAGAATCAGATAGTTTGGGAAAGCAGACAAGAGGATATAAGACGTCCAGTACCAAGACCTCTCATATTCTTTAGACCAAAACGGAATCCAAATGAACCTCCAAGGTATTTGTATAACAAAGATGTGTTCTTTCTAAAGTATGGAAATATTGAGGAGAAGAAGTATATTCTTTCGCTCCACAAGATACACGCAAAATGTTTTCCAAAAGTATGGAAATAATATATCTTCTTTACCAAATGAGAACCCTTTAACCATCTAAGGTTAGGATTAGGGAGAATTAAACATATTCCACAAACCATTTTTGTGCTTTCTTTCAATAAGTGATCGTGAGAGGATTTCGAATATGAAGATGATTACTATTCAAACGATAATCAATGTCATCATTCAATCTAATTACAAAATTAGAATATGAACATGAAATCGAGACTAGGATTTATCTAGATCACGGAAATATCAA
>BQNB010112959.1:1361-22042 GCA_026074375.1 Tanacetum coccineum | reverse complement strand
TTGGACCTATGACTATATTGTAGTAGATAGAAGTATAAAACCCTAACTATATATATACTGCTTATTATATTTAGTCTTTATCATTAGCCGAAATAGTGTCTTAGTTTACTTTGTATTCTTAGCCGTCATATAGTCCAATTTGACTTTGTATTCTTAGCCGTCATAGAGTCCTAGTTTGATTCGGCAACCTTATTCGTCATAGAGTCCTAGTTTGATTCTACTACCTCCCCTTATCTCTATAAAAGGAGGTGAGGGGGAAGGGACATGTACTTCGTTCTTTCAAAAAGCTTAATCAATAGTGAGGTTAAGGGTAATACCTTGTGTGTGCTCATTCTATCTTTTCTGTCATGATATAATATGTTGTGGTGTGTGTATAGTCTTCGAGATCGTTGTTATCCGCTCTAGTAATCAGGTTGTGGCTGATCAATTACTACAAGTGGTATCAGAGCTCGGTTCGCGGGTTCGCTGGTTAACTAAGATCGATCAAGAAGGGTTCGTTATGGTCATTTTTCTGGAAGGAGCAAGAGGGTGATCCTGTTTGGGCTACCAGTAACGAAGCAGCAGGTTATCAACAGATAAGGGTACTTGGGTCTTCGATTGTCCAGGTTTACGACAAGGTGTAGAAGGCTTAAGGGGTCTGTGGATTTTCGTTATTGAAGATTGACAGGTTACTGTGCGTTTAGGGTTTTTGTTGGATACTCAACGAAGAAGAAGAAGACGTACAATGTGGTTTAGTTGTTGGTTTTTATTGAAAAGTCAACTACAACAAATACACTTCAAAGGGTTTTATTCAGTTGGGCCAAGAATTTACTAGGCCAAGGCTTTTAATCACTTTTGGATTTAAAGAATATATTGGGCCAAGATCTGGTTATTATTTTTTGTTTTAATAAAACAAAAGGGTATTATTTTGTAGTATTGGCACAAGGGACTTTGTTAGTTTGTGATTGTGAGGTTTTTCACAAGGTGTAGCAAATTAATAAAGGGATAAAGAATGACGGGAGCCAAGTTTGACATCGAAAAATTCGATGGAACTGGTGATTTCGGGTTATGGAGGATCAAGATGCGTGCTTTATTAATCCAATATGGATGTGAAGCAGCTCTGGAGGTTTTACCCGCGGATATGGAAGCTGAAGCGAAAGCTGAGCTAAACAAGAAAGCTCACAGTGCCGTGATTTTGTGTTTAGGTAACAAGGTTCTGAGAGAGGTTACCGGGGAGACGACTGCAGCGGGGGTTTGGACCAAGCTCGAGACTTTGTACATGACAAAGTCCTTGGCCAACAAGTTGTACCTGAAGAAGAAGTTGTATACATTCTACATGCCGGCTGGACGAAAGATTTCCGAGCATATAGATGAGTTCAACAAAATCGTTCTTGATTTAGCAAATATTGAGGTAAAATTCGAGGACGAAGATCTTGCTTTATTATTACTCATTTCTTTTTCAGCATCATACGAACACTTTGTGGATAACTTGCTATATGGACGGGAAACTTTGACTTTGGAGGACGTGATGGCCACACTAAATTCAAAGAAAATCAAAGAAAGGTCCGGAAGCGAAGGGGGATATTAATGGTGAAGTGGGGATAAATGTGGAGGAATAACTTATCGTAGAGATTTACTCATCAAGGGGAAAGTCAAGATTGAAGTTCTCGAGTGTGGAAGACTCAAGTGCTATATTTGCCAATCTGATGATCACTTGAAGAGAAACTGTCCGAAGAATAATCGCAAGAAGTCAACAGGTTACGTCAAGAAAGATGAGAAACCAAGCTCTAGTGGTTCGACTTATGACGATTTCGAGGTGATGATGGTGATGAGCGCACAGGCTCTGCTAGATTGGATCATGGATATCAGGAAAGTTTCAACGACAGTGACACCGCAAGTTAGATTATACTTTTAGATTTTTACTGTGAATGCGATGGGGCAATGTAAAGATGGGTGACAACGGGAAGAGTTAACATCAGAGGTATTGCAAGGTGATGATAACAACGTAGAGTTGGGTCAATTTTTGTGTTACACAATAGACAGGTAATATTCCTTAGATTGAAAAGAAACTAATGATATCGTTGGAAATCTTGAAAAACAAGATTTACCGAAAAATTGCAGTCGGCAAAGGACAAGGGATTAATGTTCCATTGGGTTTTGATTAATCGGAATACCAATGGAAATAATTGCGTATACTATTTGGATGGCCATGCAATGGCATGTGAGCTTAATGCTAGTGTTAAAGAAAAAGACAGTCTTGCACAGGTTTGGCATAAAAGACTGGGACATATCAGCGAGGAGGACTACAGGTGCTGGAAAAACAGGGGCTCTTTGGCAAGAGAAAAGTCCTAGTGTAAGCTCAATTTAATAAGAATGTAGTGTTTCTGGAAAGTCACATCGAGTCAGTTTCGGTGTAGGAAGGCACACTACTCAGGGAGTGATAAGCTATGTTTATTAAGACTTATGGGGTCCGTCTCAGGTGGAATCATTGGGAGGTAAGAGGTATTTCTTATCTATTGTTGATGATAATTCTAGGAGAGGTATTTGTATTTAAATCCTCAGGTTTCAAACACGAAGCAATTCTGGAAAGTTCAAAGAGTGAAGCATTAGTAGAGAATTAGACTGGAGGAATGGTAAGAAGCTGAGGACAAACAATGGTCTTGAGTTTTGTTACGCAAGGATTTGAGCAGCTATGCATTGAGAGTGTGATTGCCAAGACATATGATAGTTTGCCAGAGACGCCGTAGCAGAATGTGAAAGCAGTAACGTTATGGAACAGAACTCGCAAGGGCTAAGGTACGTTTGTTTTATTGATTCAGTCTGGATTTCCCAAGACCTTCTGGGCGGAAGCGACATGTACGACCGCATATCTTATCAATAGGTCACCATCTGAGGAGCACTAGAGTAACAGACACCTATGGAAGATGTTGTCGGGGACAACCAAGGATTAAACTGAGATAGATGAGATTTACCTGTTGTGGTCAGCATATCCACACGATAAACCAAAGGTTAAAGCACAAGCCAAAGAGCGTTAAATTGCGTTATTTTGGGGTATCTCGAGGTGTGAAGGCACAGGCTATATAGATCTTGATATGAATCACCTAAAATATTCTCACTAGCATTGAACGTGGGCTTCAATGAAAGGGGAAGTCATGTACAAAGACACGTTGAAGGATCTGGAGTGCAGAAAGTCGGTATGGAATTACAGGTATGAGGTGGAAACTACAGAGGTATATATAATCATACTCCCGAGAAGATCAAGAACAGATCAGGAAGATGGCGGATGAATGAAGATGCAGGGGATCAGAGAAACTGATCCAAGACACCGGATCTCACAGATTATTAGTTGGCTCGGGATAGAGAGTCAAGGACAAGAACGAAACCTTTGAGGTTGTGAGATGAGAGTAATATGGTTACTTACGCATTTGTTGCAGCAGAGGAAGAAGATACTCATGAACCATTGACATACCAAGAGGCAGTTGCTTGTGAAGACAGTTCTAAGTGGAAAGTTGCTATGAAAGAAGAGATGGATTCCTCTTAGGAAAGAATTAAAGACCTGGGAGTAGTAGATCCCATCCAGCTGGCAAAAGCAGGTGAACTGGCAAATGGCTGTCAAGATAAAGGATGGGATTTAAGGTGTATCAAAAGCCTAGGTACAAGGGCAAGTTGGTTGGCTCATGGAGTTTACACACAGAGGGCAGGTACTAATATTAACAATGAAGTATTTTCATCGGTAGTACCGACACACAACTATTCGGCTTATACTGTGGCAATGACTGCGTTGTAAAGATTATGAGCTTGAGCAGCTTGATGTAAAGATGGCATTTTACATGGGGAAATCTTGAAGAAGTGATCTACATGAGGCAGCCACTGGGATATGAACAAGGTAACAAGGTATGTTTGTTAAAGAAATCTCTTTATGGTCTGAAGCGGTTACCTAGGCAATAGTATAGGAGGTTTGATGAGTATATGCTGAGCAACGGGTTCAAGCGTAGCAGTTACGATAGCTGCGTATATTACAAGAGTTAATGCTACAAGTTGATATATCTATCTATTGTTACTGTAGACAAGATGCTGATTGCTTGTAAAGAGTATGGCTGAGAATTATGTCTACCAAGTCTTTGCTTTAAAAAAAGTTCTACAAGAATGGAGCTCGTTGAAGGAAAGAAAATGTTTCCTTTGGGGGTTTTTAAGAGATAACGAAGGGATCGGAGTCGCAAGATTCTAAGGGTGTCACAATCCGGGTATGTTTCTAATACTTTAAATAATTTTAGAATAGACAATGGAAAATTGGTTCAGATGCCATTGGGTGGCACTTAAATGTCTTTAGAAGGATTGCCCGGTTAGTGGGGGGTGAGGAAGTGAAATATGAAGAGGATGAGTAAGTGTGTATCTAGTATAGCAAATGCCGGTTGGGAGCTTAATTTACGTTGAATGGGAGCACGAATCTGACTATAGCGGAAATGTAGATAAGTGTATTTAGCGAATATTTTGCGTAATCCGGGTACAAAACAATTGGGAATCAGTGAAGTAGATTTTGAATAATTTGGGGTACTGGCAAATGTGGGTTTGGTGTAAGATACAAATCGAGCAACCTATGTTGACAAAACATGTTTTTTTTTTTATTCAAACTACGCTAAGGATCCGGATAAAGGTAGGTCTATCATTGGTTACAAATTTTTAGTACATGAATTGTTAGTAAGCTGGAAGGTCAACTCTAAAAAACGTGTGGCTCTATTCAACTACAGAGGGGAGTATATGGGCCCTACATAGGCTGTGAAGGAAGTATTTGTCTAAGGGACTCTTGAAGAGTTGGGCGTAGAGCATACACTATGTGCCAGTTAATTGTGATAATCAGGGGCGCTATTCACAATCGCATAATTCAGTTTTCATAAAAGGACGTAAGCACATCAATGTGCGTTATCACTTTATCAGAGAGGTCTTAGAAGCAATGTTAGTTAAAGTTCTGAAGGTGGGTACTGAACATAATGCTATGGATGCCTTAACGAAGGTGGTACTTAGACTCAAGTTACAACACTACTCGAAGTTGCTAGATATTGATATAGGCTAATATAAAAACCATAAGGGGAAATTGATGCGCAATAATAGTACTCCTATATTAGCTTGTTTACGAGTCCAGGGATTAATAGTGTTAAAGTATACTTTCTTATTAGTCAAGTAAAGGGGCGGTGGGTTTAACTTGTCCGAAACCCAATCATTCAACACCGACTTAGCCTCTTTGGATCAGTTTACCCTCGCCCCTCATCTTTATAAAAGGAGTTAGGGGAGTTCGTTGTACATCAATTATTCAATACTAATCGTTTGGTAGGGGGGGGGGGGTGGGGGGGGGGGTTTATATCGTTGCTTATCGTTTCTTAATTTTCTGTCTACATTATTATGCTATTGTTATTTAGTTTGGGTGAACGATACACTTTGAAAGTCAATCGTTATCCGCATCTATTCATTAGTTGTTGGTTTGTCTAAATATCAAACACATATATATAAATTACATAAAACCTTTCTAGTCCTCGAGATGCCTTTAGCTTTTATGTACTAAACAGAGATCTCATAAACTGGTCATCGTTTTCTTTTAGTGCTAAATTTGGGATTTAAAATACCCGTATGAGTATATATGCTTGAAGGTTCCAATTTTTTTGAACCCTAAATCTTCTTGATCTACTACCTTCCATTCATCACGTACTTGCCCGGGCCCTATTATTGTGATTATAATCACTTATGATTGATCTATGATAATGAATTTCCTTACAGGTTGGTTGATTTGGAACCATAGGGATCGAGATGTTTTTTAGTGTTTCGTTTTATTCTTTTATTTTCTTTGGAATCGCCTACTGCCATTTTTATTTTTTGTCCATCGTTATTACGGGTATGGAATCTCTTTGATCTCACCCTTCTCATCCTTTTCTTTGTTATAATTTTCTCCTGTTTAACAAAAATTATTATAATTTTCATTCCTTCAATTTCAACCTTTTTCAATCCCTAGCTGTTTTCATCATGCAAAAAATCAATTCTTATTCCGATGGTTGGACGTGGGTATTTCGCAAGGATAAGCAACATAATTCTAAACCCATTGATAACCCTTTCTCCAAAGATTTGGGAAAAATCGCGACTTCATTCTATGTTTCTAATTTCCCTGATTCGTTAGACGCCAAAGGGTTTGGAAGGTGTGTCAACCTTTTGGTCGTATTGTTGACGCTTTTATTGCAAACAAACGCTCAAAACTTGGAAAGCGTTTTGGTTTTGTCAGATTCTTAGGAGTTTGGCATATAGAAGACTTTGTTAAATCCCTCTCTAATATTTGGATTGACAATCATCATCTGTACACACATCTCCAGGTTCCATAAAACACTCAACGAGTAGTGAAATAATTGTTGGCGAATCAACGGAAAAAACTAGCACCCACGACCTGTCCAGAGTTGCCAAAATTCCTCCCTCAACAAAATGAAATCATCGTATGTTTCAGTTGCCAAAGGAGAGAGCATGTCTAAAGAGGTTAGCATGGATAAGGATAAAACCATGTCCATCCATCTAACTGAAACCGACCTTGTTAAAGTGGAAGACATATCTAAAGTGGTTTTGGTTAAAGTAAAGAATATTGATACTATCAGTAATTTTTACCATATCTACAGAAAAGAAGGCTTTGATGACCTTAAGATACACCATGGGGGGGGTTTGGTGTGTGTGTCCAATTAACTCAGAGGCTATGTGGTATAATTCCTTTAACAGTAACACGGTCGATTCTTGGATTTGCGGCTATGTTTCTAAGAGAGAAACACTAAAGAGTTTTTCTCCCTAGAGAGAGAAAATGTGTTTTCTATGAAAAAAGTCAAGTGACTGAGCTTTGCCTCTTCCAATTTGAGGAAAGGCATATATAGTACTATACAATATACCATTTATTCGTACCCGACATAACACCGCAAAATGTACTATTAACTATTAAACTACTAGACTATAATAAACAATAAAAAACAGCTGGTGACCGAGATCTTTTTCTAATATCTAACAATCTTCCCCCAAAGGGAGGTCACCCCTGAAAATACCAAACTTAATCACTTGCAGTCTTTACTCATTAGACATTTAGTATGATCTTGATAACATTTGGGAAATAGATCTTTTGAATCATCATAGACTTGTCTTTGACTGTGAGCTTGAGCTATCTTGAGATAATCGCCCAAACATGATCTTACAACCATCTTGTAAAGGATCGCCATCTGTGCATTGTGAAGAATACATATGTCAGAGTATGCAAGCTTTGACACTTTAAGTGGTCATTCAAACATCACAACAGAGTTGTATGTCGTGTCTGAGCATTCGGTTTATTCACTTTATCAACTGATGAATCTGCTAATTTCCATCTCCAACATTAAGCTAACCTGTATTGAAACATTAGTAAATAAAGAGAGAAATTGATTTGAAAAGACAGACAAGATTTTACTTAAGAAAATATTATGTACCACTACTGAAAGATTTGATTGTTTAACAAATGAACAATAACCGTACAATTCTTATACTGGGAACAAGGGTGATTCACACAGAAACGACACCATAATGAAAGCTAAGCCCAAACCGCCGCCAGGCAGATATGCCACTCGCCGTTAGGAAATCGAGCATAACCCGACGCTAAAAGGGGCAGATGAAGAATTTTAAATAAAAAAAAAAATTACGTACCAAACCGCCGAGAGACGACGGTTTAGACAACCCGCTGTTAGTCAACCAGCTGTTAGGCAACCCGCTGTTAGGCAACCCGCTGTTAGGCAACCCGCTGTTAGGCAACCCGCGGGTTGAGTAAGTTATTAAAGAATAATAAAATAATCAACTCGCCCCATAAAACATAAAGCAACTCGCCATTCGCCTGATTCTAAGAATTCAACCACGCATCTTCCTTGTGTCTAACCTAATCACATCCTAAGGCATTCCTAGGCTATCCTACGCATAAGACACTCATTACTCTCGACTTTTTCTTTCTAAAAGGCACCCGCCATTAAGAAACAATTGGCAAATCATACGTTATGTTTGATATAAAATCCGACACAATCAAAAATTATTTCATGAAAAACCATATAGAACAATTCCCCAGTGCATCTAAAGCACACTTACAACACTACATTGGTATTTTTATGTAAAACGACCCTAGATCTAATTTTTATACACTTTTTACTGTGTTTTCATTCGATTCCTTTGATATATACACATAATAAATGATATAGATAAAGGTTCTATGATTACCTTTGCAAGAAACGCTCGAAAATCGTGCGATTTGATGCTTGTTCTTCTGTCGGCGAGTTGCGTAATGTGTGTGTGTGGTTTTATCTTTGACCGTTTTTCTCGAAGAGTTAATGACCAAATATCAACTCGCCGCACTATATACTCCTAAGTTAAGAAAGTTGCAGATTCAGTCCCCTTAGGATTCCATCTACTTTTATTTCTTGTTTTTAAGTATTTCAAAGGCATTTCTAAGGCATTTCCTAAGATTAGGCAATAGGCCAACTTAGTCCCTATTGTTTTAATAGCTAGGAACAAAGAGCAAATGCTTTTATAAAACCCTAAACATTACAACACTAGGTAACTTTCGACCTTGAGTTAAATTATTAACCCCTTCAAATATTAACCCATTAGAATACAACAACCCTCCTTATAATTACACTTACCCTCAAACAACGACCCGGTTTCTATTGAAAGAGCTGTAGTCGTTGATTGAGATGAAAAGATCAGGCGAACATCTCCACCAGTACCATTGTATTACTATACTCCCATAAAGCATGGATATAAAGTAATCCATGCCCAGACTTTAAACCGGATTACAATTTGAAGAATTGCAAGCCTTTTAGTAATTCCAAATGACTTAAAACATTTCCTAAGTGTTTTATTTATTAAAATTAATTAAAATATTTCCTAATATTTTTTATTTTATTTTTTTAAGTCAGACCTATGCATAAAGGATACACGAAGATATTTTATTTACTCATCCTCTCCTTCTTGAAGACGTCTGAGAGTTTCGGGGGTCATACTCTTCATGCCTAGGCGTGGAAGAAGAAATTCGAACCGTTCTCTTGGTAATGCTTTGGTGAGAATGTCTGCAAGCTGATAATTCGTTTCCACGAAGTAGAGTTCAACCACTCTATTTTCCACCTGCTCTCAGATGAAATGGTGCCGTATGTCGATGTGTTTAGAGCGAGAGTGCTAGACGTTGTTACAGCACAGAGCAATAGCACTTTTGTTATCACAGTACAGAGGAATTTTATTGAAGTCAAATCCGTAGTCTTTGAGCTGTGATCGCATCCAAAGGATTTGAGCACAACATCCAGACATGGCGATGTATTCAGCCTCTGTAGTTGATATTGCCGTGCTTCTTTGCTTCTTTGATGACCAGCTAACCAATCTATCTCCAAGAAACTGAGCACTTCCCGACGTACTTCTTCTTGAATCTTGACATCCCGCATGATCCGCATCTGCATAAGCTGTTAGTGACATGGCGTTGTCTTTCGGATACCAAAGACCCATGTTAATGGTTCCTTTCAAGTACCGAAAGACACGTTTGATAGCTTCAAAGTGCTTTTTGGTAGGCTTAGCCTGATATCTAGCACACATGCAAACGGCGAATACAAGGTCGGGTCTACTGGCTGTAAGGTACATTAGGGAGCCAACCATTCCTCTAAATCGAGTTTGGTCAACTGGAATCCCCATGAGATCCTCGTCCAGTTTCAATCGATCCACCATTGGTGTATCGACAGGGTCAGAGAGATCCATTCCATATTTCTTTAAGGTTTCAAGAGCATATTTTGCTTGGTTAATAAAGATGCCTCCGAGACTTTAAGAAACTTGTAGTCCTAAGAAAAACGATATTTGTCCCATCATCGACATCTGAAATTTAAAGCTCATCTCTTTTGAAAATGTGTTATACGCATTATAATCTATTGAGGCAAAAATGATGTCATCTACGTATATTTGAACAAGTAGAATATGTTTGCCTGATTTGCGTGTGAATAGCGTTGGATCCACGACGCCCTTGAAGAAATTGTTGGCCAACAGGAACTTTGAGAGTGTGTCATACCACGCCCTTGGTGCCTGCTTTAGCCCATAAAGAGCCTTCTTCAGACGATAGACGTGAGTAGGATTTTCCTGGTCTTCAAATCCTTTAGGCTGACTGACAAAGACTTCTTCTTAAAGATCACCATTCAGAAAAGCAGTTTTGACATCCATCTGGTAGATGATCATATTCTTGGTTGCAGCATTGGCAATGAATATTCTGATGGCCTCTATCCGTGCAACTGGAGCAAACGATTCTTCAAAATCAATACCTTCCTCCTGACGATATCCCTTTGCAACTAACCGAGCTTTGTTTTTCAGTACATCACCATATTCATCAAGCTTCACTTTGTAGATCCACTTGAGAGCGATAACCATAACATAGATTGGGCGAGGTACTAATTCCCATACTTCAAGTCGATCAAATTCGTGAATTTCATCTTGCATGGCTTGAAACCAGCAGTCTTCTATCACGGCCATTTTGAAGTTCTTGGGTTCGACTTTGGACAGTTCAGTATGGAAACAGCACCACAAAGCATCGGATGCTAACTGTTTTCTGGTAGATACAGGACGAGAGGGATTGCCAACGATGTTATCCAGAGGATGATCTTTGGTCCATCTTCTGAGATGATCTGGTGGGTGTTATAAACTTGATAGGTTCTGCTGAACTAACATTCCTAGAATGATGATAGTCCGAACCAGGATCTCTAGTTACAAGGTTATGTGAAGGATGAAGAAATCGTTGAATAATGGTGTTCATCGTGAATGGTTCTTCTCAATTGTCTTGATGTTGGACTGGAAGAAGAATAACGAAGTTGACGAAGAAGCACTTGTTGACGGTGCATCTAGAGCAATTGATTGTAGACAAAGATGTACCCCCGTGGAACAACTATGAGACGTTAATTTTCATAATCAAAGATACGGTTCATTGACTCATAAAAAAAGAAAGAAAGGAAAATTGTTCAAGGTGTCATCAAACATTTGGTTGAAATAACATCTCCAGCTCTTTATCGGTTGGAGCGAGCCAGATTTGATTTGTCCAGGGGTTCATGATTAAAGGCTCGTGTCCTCAACTCCAATGCGTGGCAGGAGCCATTGACTGATGGCATCTCATTGAAGTAGACGTGAATCGATTCCATTAATCGACGAGTTACTCTGTTATGAGAATCTATAGCCCTTCCTGCTAGGAGCATACCCAACGAAAATACAAGTCGGCATTGGCTTGAAATTTTCTAGATTTCGCTATCATTTGTAGGATAGCACGAGCCAACCAAATACTCGGAAGAATGTAAGATCAGCTTCTTATCATGCACAATCTCATAAGGGTTTTGTATATGACGAGTATGAATTAGTGAACGTGTTCTGGTGTAACAAGCAGTAGCTACAGCTTCATATGCCCATAGAAACAGGGAGCTTTTCGGAGGAATATCATCAATGATACGTGCTGCTTCCACCATTTACGGATTACGTCTTCAACAACGCCGTTCTGTTGCGTAGTTCTCGGAACAGACGTTTGATGTAAATATGCCATATACCTTCATAGAATTCAGACGATCACTTGGTTGGCTAATTTCCATTCCGTATCTGATCGGATGAATCTTACTGTTTGTTGAGGCCAACCTGTATGGCTTAAAGAAAGTTGTGACAAACTCTAGAGTTTCATCCTTTGACCTCAAAACTTTTACCCATTGAATCTATTGAATATGTCATCCACATACTAAGAGGTAATCTACCCTTAATACTCTGGACCTCATTGGACCACACAGATCCATGTGAAGGGTATGAAGAACTTCTATATTTTTATTTTCAGATTTTGGCCGGTGGGAGAACTTCTTGCTTTTTCCAAGTTGACAGGCCGAGCAAAGATGATCCTTTTCAAACTTCAATCTAGGAACCTCAAACCAGATCTTTCGAGGCAGATCATTTATCGTCCAAATTTGAAATGGTTTAAACGACGATGCCACAACCATGATTTGGACTTGGAAGCTTTGGACAGCAAGCATATCGGAGAAGACTTCATCATTTCATCCATGGATATCATGTACAAATTGGTGCTACGACTACCTTTAAGTATGTCTGTACCATTAATATCACGAACAAAGCAAGTATGCTTTCTGAAGGCCACTTCAAGATCAGAATCACAAAATTGCCCTACAGCGATAGATTGTGCCCAAGTCCCTCCTTGAATAAACTCTTGAGATCACATAGTCACCCATAAACATAATCACCATAACCCATGATACTCCTAAGTGATCATACCCGAATCTGACTGTCCCGATGAACTTTTCCACAAAATTCATGAGTCTTTGAACGATTCCCCATCCATATGTTGAACAGCCTATGTCAGACTACCAAAGCATGACCTGTATGACCTGACATTTGAAAACAGTCCGAGTTATGGAGAGATTGGACGTTCAAGGGGTGGGGGGGTTTCCCCAATTTTGTTGGTGGTCCCTGTTGGCTAGGCTAATAGAGTATAACCTTTCACATAAAGCTTAGTTAATGAAACATTTTGCCTAAGGCAAATTTCCCTTTCCTGTGGGTCCTCCATTTGAAGAACCACAATCAAGTTTCCTAAGTGAGTTCTTCCTGTGGGGTCACCATGATAACCAATATCTGCAACAAAGTTTACCCGTGTAGATTTCCAAACCCGCGTGGTCTTGTAACAAACCTGTGTAACAGACAGTCCTGCCTTTATGGTTTCCAGATCTGCTTTCCCTTTATCAAGACAATATTTAACAGTGGATGCAAGCATCACAGAATTCAAAATATTAACAACACCATTCCATGACTTGCAGATTACACTTTTGTACAAGTTTTCACACAAATTCAGAATTCGAAATTAAATTTACAACACGCTTAGATCTGAATGCAAGAACAACCCGATTCACTTTTGTCCAAACATGACGTTATTTGTCCTAACGTACTTCTACTTTCCCTTCTATATTCTCCTTCTTAAGCAGGCATGATCCTATTTTTCTTTGTATTGCATCTAGGCTTTGATCCGCTTGCTTCAGTGACTCGTTTACCTGTATAGGGAATCACAGGATAATAGTCTGTAGAACTCTCTGAGCACTTTTTGTATTGTGTGTTTGTTAGATGAAGTTCCTGGTTTATCACTAAATGTAACTGCTTTTTCCTAGTAACAGGGTAGAGGGAGCCTTGATAACACTTTCATTGAAACCTTTTGGGCCAGTGTCTATCACACATACAAACAATTCCTGAGATAACTTAGTGTATTGCAAGCATAGTTTAAGTGAATTAACTAGTGGAATTAACTACTCTAGCTTCTCTACAATCTCCTAACCGTATTTTCTACACTCTCCTTAAGATGCTGATATAGTTTAAAATGACACTCCTATTGTTCTTAAGGGGATTAGGGATGGGTGTTTAACGCAATGGCATACATGCCAGGAAGCAAGAACTTTGGTTTGGCATAGTCACTATTGAAACAAGGCTCTTTGCTTCGCAATTAGCTTTTAGACTCTCAAACCATATCAACAATTGAAGTGAGATATCAATATATCCCAAAAGAGTCGCCCTCGAGATACAAACAATGTGCGACCTCCACTTACAGTAACAATTTTTTTGACCATTTTCTATTTACTATTCTATCGCAATCCTATAGTACAATAAGAGCATTTGAACTCTAAATCATATTAAAAAGGCCACTCACGTTCTGACAATCACAATATGCTCCTATAACTTTCCAGTGTCTAAGTCACGTTAATCTATATCTTAAATCCTGATGTACGAGATTCTTAGATCTAAAGAACGAGTAAAAATCAGGAGATACCAGTAATGCCTTATGTGAAATATATTTAACATCAAAACTTCTGAAGATGTTGATACTTTAATTGGCAAATTATAAGGTATACCCTTTCACAGTTTTGAAAAAATTTTTGACTCATCATGAACTTTAGAACAAGTCAGTCTACAAGAACAAGACCACGAGATTTATCCCCATCATACATGCGTAGAGTTCGCGACAAACAATAAACAATCAGTATTCCAATTTCCTCCCAATAGAAGGTTATTCTTTTCAAATTAAACACATTGCTTTTTCTACAGTATTCTTGTCCACATACGTTATTCATTTAATCAAAAAATTACTTGCATTTCTTTAACTCTTAAGAGGGTCAGTTTGAGAATCCAACAAAGTGTTCTTTAAGAGTTTGAAAAATGGAATAACTTCAGTGATGTAACTCCTTTTTGTTTATCTCAGAAAACCTCTTACCCCCTCTGTAATACCTGATTGGAATGATTCAAGTTTAGCAAGTTTATGTCAATTTCCGAAATAGTTTATGTAGTACATAAAGATTAATTTTCACCTGACTATTTAGTTGGAAGAATTCCTGGAGACAAGCATTCGACAAGGTAGTATTTGGTGGATACACTGTTCAATGCTGAAATTGGTTTTGGAGCTACGGTCTCACCTTTCACCTGTTGTTTTCATCTATGGACCAAAAATATCTGTTCTGGGGTCAAATTCTTTGGGGAAGCAAAGGTAAGCAAGAAAGTACTCTTTCGAGTCAATCGGGGGGGTGGCGGGGATCCTAACTTTATTTCTCCACACATAGAGGGCTTTGCATTTTTCAATAGCATTCTATTCCTAGTATCTCATCTAACTCACGCGTATCCTCTGAGTCATGGTATGACAGTGGGTGTATGATTTGTATGAAAGTACATGGCCATTATACAGACAACTGAAGCTTGCTTTGCATGAGCGATACATACGGGATTTTTGTAGCATGCTTAACCTTTTCTTTCAACATAAAAGATTTTGGGTTTACACAGCATGTGAACTGTTTGAACAGACTGATCTATTTGAGATACATCTATCTTCAATCTTATCTTTATAGCTTCTTAAGTCCAAAAACTCTTCAGGAATTTTCTTCCTTTTGGATTAAAAAATCCATTATTCAAAGTGTTACTTCTTCTGTCTTATGACTTATAATGGTCAAACTGTAGAACTAAGGAGTATTTGTGACCTGAATGAAAGTTCAGATTTTAAAGACGTTTCCTATCTATTTCGGTCTGAGAATAATTATTCTCATTATGTTTCATCAATTTTTCATTCTCTATCAGTTAATTCAAACTTCGCCCGTTTTTCCATATTCCCCAACCAGTTCCTTAATTCTCGCAAGTTTAGAGGTACTGAGTCATTCATTACCATTGTCTGGCTTATTTGTTATAATCTACTATTGTACACCCTGTTCCAAGCATTTCATCCAGAATTGTACATCATGCATCATTTCGTACAGAAATACATCTCTTTGAATAACAATCTTCGTTGTCTTCCATATACTGATCATGACTGAAATATAATTAATATTACACGTATAGTCCATTATAGGTAGTCAACAACGGAGTATGTTGTTGTTCATCGGTTTGCATCTCGTGTACTTCATGATACTCATCTAAATGATTAACAAAGGTATCATGATCATGTACCTCCAGAAGGAGATATTTGATTATCAAAATGATGTCCCGGCTTCATCATAGATTATTCTTCCGATGTGATATTTGTCATGACATGGTCGTGTGATGGACCTCGACAACACATCAGAGTCGAATGCATCACATTCATCAGCTTCAAATACATGGTCCACATTGAGTGCCAAATCATTCTCGGGTGAATCATCCACATTATCATCAACGTTGGTAACCTGTTCTCCTGCAAGAAACAACGACTGTTCTTCATCCAGTACTGCACCACTTTCCTGGGCTTGCATTAGTAGCATCTTGTCCTTGAAGTAGTCTGAATCTTGAAGTCGCTTTGGCCTTGGACATTCTCGTGCTATGTGCCCTAGTCCATTACAGTTGTAGCACTTGATGGGTTTCGCTTGACCAGGATTAATAATGCCTCCTCTGTTCTGTCCTCCTACATTCCCAGCTACACCATTTCCTCTTGCATTGTTTCTCTGAAATGGTCTTCCTTGATTATTCGCATTGTATCTTCCACGGACATCTTGAACCACAACTTTCCCGTCCTGAACCATAGCTTTGTTCCTTGCATTAGACGACGCTCTAAGTTGATTGTTTGTTTGAGGAAGATGTGATTTGTACGATTGAGTGAGGAGGGCAAGTGAGTTGGATAAACTTTCAATCAAGTTTTCTGTTGAAGAACTGTCCTGAGTATTCATTTGAAAGTTTGTCAGAAGGATATGGGATCTAATTGAGTATTGATGAGACTTGATGATTGTGATTGGATACGCTGAAGCTGAGGCGTCGGACACAATGCCAAAGGATCATTATTTGGTTGACCGAACCTTTCCATCATAATTCTGTTCTCAATAGTCATCACCTCATGTGGCTTTAATAAGTAAGGGGGGGGGTTGGGGGGGGGGGGGGGGGGGTGGGGGGTGGGTGGGGGGGGCAATACAACTGATCACATTTTGACACTCAAACCTCGTTAATTTTGACTTCCAGATATGAATCTACTCCACTCAGGCAACAAGTTTTGTTCACAAACATTGAGTAAGCTGCATCCTGGACATGGTCATCTTATGTTTCTCACGTCATAAATGACTTCGTAAACCTAACGTAGTAACCCTTTAATGGTTTCTCCTTTGGATTTGACGAAGTGTTCAAATTCATCGTATAACTGAATTTTTCCCTGTCACCTTTGTTAATCAGAACCTTCCATAATCATCTTCACGTTTTTCCCAGATGTCTTTAGCGTCAGTATAGATGATTGATTGAGTAGTAAGATGTCCTTTGTATAACCTTAAGTAGGGATAGTTTTTGTGTTGCAACGAATGTCAGCTTTATACCTTTCCTTTTCTTCAGCCGAAAGGTCGTTAAGGACTCTAGCACGTACTGGACCTTGTTGAACTGCACCCTCGGTTCCTCCAGTAATAACATCTGAGACTGTTCCCATCTGAAATGGTCCTTCTTTAATGGACTTCATAATATTCTTTCATTATCCTTTCTAGACAGTACAGACGAATACGCTTGTTGCCAAGATTCAAAGTCTGTCTATCAAGCATTGGTGGACGTGTATCCAGAACCGGCACACTGGAATGGGTGGTCTACTTTGCATACTAGACATCGTAGTATACTTAATGATATGATATGTTTATGATCGATCAATGATTAGATGATGTGTACGTTAAAAGTGGTGAGGTTAACGTATTCGTATTTGTTATAGTGATAATTAAAATCCCGATTTGGATATTTCAAATTTCTAATACAGAATCACCAACTCGCATACCCCACCCCCCCCGCCGCCCCGCCAAAGGCTACCAAACCGCAGCAAGAAATAAGGCAACTCCTGGTGGAATTTTAGGACAACTGCCGAACACAACTCGCTGCCAAGCAACCCGCCGCGAAGAATATTTTAATCAAACCGCCGTAGAGTTTTCAAACCGCCAGAGTTTCCTTAAGAAATTTGCTATTTAAAATATTCAACCCGCTGATAACCTGTTCAAACCGCTGGTAAGCAAACCGCTGCGTAGTAACAACTTGTCCCTTGAGCACTCGCCGCCTGTTCAAACCGCTGTAACCAACTCGCAGCGTCGTAACAACTCACCCTCTTTGAGTCAACTCGCCACCCAAGAAACCGCCGTGTGTGTCAGAGGGTTGGTAACCAACTTATAAATAATATTTTTCAGCAAACCGCCATGAAGAAATTCTAGCACTCTCCCACTAATGAACATGACGTTTTTCACATAAATCACCTATAAATCACCCTTTGACTGAATTTTGCTTGATATCTTTTGCACAGACACAATACCAAAGGTTAATAGCTACTAGAAACACCCAAACTTTATCAATACAAACAACAAAAATCAGAGATCTCAAAAAATGAGCTAGTGCCTTCAAGAACACTTTTCAGATCTAAATCAAGCAAGAAATTCGCACAAACATACGATCTATCATCCATTAGCTCTGAAACCACGTGGTATATCCACCAATATCACATAACACGGGGTCGATTCTTGGATTTGCCTAGTTATCTAGGAGAGAGAAACACTGAGAGAGAAAATCTAGAGAGAGAAAGTGTATTTGCTATGAAAAGTAATTAATGACCTACATGCCTCTTCCAAGTTGGAATAGGCTATATATAAGTACTTACAATATAACACGGGTATTCTTACCCAGAGCTTAAAACCGAAAAACGTACTATTAACTATTCAGCTACGAGCTATAATAAACAGTAAAATACACAGGGTGACCGAGTCTTTTTCTAATATCTAACACAATGCTTAAGGGCTAATACCCTTGGGTATTAGCCATATTTATGAAGATTCAATGTTCGGTTTGTTTATCTTGATTGTCTTAATTTATCGTTGGTTGTTGATTATGTTTATCAATTTATACTTGTTTACGTGCTTTTGTATATGACCTACTCATTCAACCGGATCTAGTAAGACGAACCAAGTTAAGCTAGATTAACCGGGATAACTCTCCATATAGTGATTTATGTATCTAGAACCATATGATCACAAATAAATGACCTATCCTTGCCAGTGGTTTAGTAAACAAGTTGGCCTAGCAGGTGTCCCTAGGATCAACAAATGACGTTCTGATTCCATTGGTTAGGACTTGGACAAAGTGGACTACTAGTATATAAATCGCCGTTAAGCAGTAAGTGGGTAAAGTCTCGATGAGCTAGGGTTTAGTAAGAGCACCATTACTTAAATCCTAAGATAGATTATAATCAGCAAAAGGATGCTTTATGCGGATGCGTTTAATTGTGACAGAATTAGCGTGTCTATGCTTTAGGAAGAAGTACCGCCTAAATCTAGGAATGATATGCCACTTCGAGATAAGTAATCATTGCACTAATAAACAAACCAACATTATATTTGACTAATCATGGCTAATACAGTTTCCTTAAAGTTGGCTTGACCGCTCTTTTATCTTTTGTTTATCGTCTTGTGTATGTTTTAGTAGCGGAAGTAGATTTAAGTCACCACCAAATGTTAGGAATACGAAAAGTATCGGTCACTTCCAATATAGTTAGTCATAGCTCGTAGTAAGTCGAATATGTTATGTTAGTAAGCTAACCGGGCCAAAGTCACATGGAAAGCCCATAACCAAGCCCATGGCCGGTTATAGCTTAGAGTATTTATACCCTCTCCACACTTGGAGAGGGTGTTGGTTGTTCATTTTCTCATACACACTTAATCTAATATTATCTTATTTTTTTCTCTCTCTAAGTGTTCATCCAACCACCTCTTTCTCTCTCTAAAACTCTAAACGAATTCCATACTATATGTGTTAAGATATTCTACAATTGGTATCAAGAACCATGGGGTATTTGTAAAGGTTTTGTGTGTACGTATGTAACCTTTATTTTAGCGTGATCTCGGTTCGAATATATCAAAAGGTTTTCAAATCTTTGAGGTTTAAAAACCATAAAGCTAGTAACTATCTCAATTAATTATCTTAGTTTAGGCTAAAAGTACAAGAAAATCTTTAAAAAACCATCAAAAATTTCATCTTTTTAAGTCTTTTTGGTTAGTAAAAGGGTTTTGTACCAAGAATCTTGATTTCAAATTTTTCGTGTCAAAAACGTTAAAGTTTGTGTTTTTAAGGTTCTAATAGTCTTAGATAGGTAAGAAGTATAAGAAAAATTGGGTAAAACCGTCAAAAAGTGAGTCTTTTTATGATTTTTGATTTTTGAGTTTTGAACACTGTTGGGCGAATTATACATTTAGGCGAATTATACGTAATTTTCCTTCAGGCGATTTATACGTTTCCTATATGAGAATTATACGTAATTTTCCTTAAAGGGATTTATACGTTCCTACAGGCAAATTATACATAATTTTCCTTCAGGCGATTTATACGTTCTACCCTACAGGCGAATTATACGTTTCCTTACATAGGCGATTTATACGTTTGTCAAAGGCGACTTATACGTTCGTTTGTCAAAGGCGATTTATACGTTCGTTTTTCAAAGGCGATTTATACGTTAGTTTTGTAAAGGCGAATTATACGTTTCCTTACAAAGGCGAATTATACGTGATTTTTTTGTTAAGACGAATTATACGTGTATATTTGCAAGGGCGATTTATACGTTTTTCAAGGGAGAACTATACACGTTCATTAGGTGAATTATACGGTTGTTCTTTGATTTGTAAAATCCCGTGAAAACTTGATTTCCCGGTTTTATCAAGAATTGTAAAATCCCGTGTATTCCGACAGACTCAACTTCATTAATCAAACCTCACTTTAACACAACAACCTCCAATCACTGTACGATCACCTTAATCTTATCACATTGAAATGGATTCAATTATTTCACTTGGACAAAAGAATACTCTTGCTGAGTACATGATACTCTCCGGTGCTGACAATCGTCCACCTATGTTGGACAAAGACCTGTATGATTCTTGGAAAAGTCGAATGGAATTATACATGCAAAATAGAGAGCACGGAAGAATGATACTTGAATCAGTTGAACATGGTCCTCTCATTTGGCCTACGGTTGAAGAGAACGGTGTGATCAGAACAAAGAAATATGCTGAATTATCTGCTGCTGAGAAAATTCAAGCTGATTGTGATATGAAAGCTACCAATATCATTCTTCAAGGCCTTCCTGCTGATATCTATTCACTTGTGAATCATCACAGAGTTGCTAAAGATTTATGGGAGAGAGTTCAATTACTGATGCAAGGTACATCTTTGACAAAGCAGGAAAGAGA
>BQNB010112958.1:0-22042 GCA_026074375.1 Tanacetum coccineum | reverse complement strand
GTGTCTATGAAAATCCCTAAAGGAGAGCTTCTGATTTGGAGTCTAAATATGTTTTTTAGGTTCAAACTTTTTAGTGTGCGATCAGATTCGAAACCGAGTAGTTAAAAGTTTGATTTTATTTGGGGAACTTAAGAGGGGAAATAAATTAGTGGAAAAATCATGCAGATAGTAAACTCATGATATTGAACCTGTGATTTTTGGCAAAATTTGTAAAGCTCAGTAGGTATGCTTTAGAAATTGGTAAAGTGAGGTCAAAATTCTGCATTTTCGGGTAAATTGTAGAGCTTTGAAAAAGTATGTAAACGAATTGGTTAATGAGGGGCATGGTGTCAGTGTGACCCATGAGGGTAATAAAACACCTTAGACATCCATCATATGATTGTTACATGTGCTTAAGCTTTTGGCTTAGTAGCGTGTAACACGTGTTGTTTTGTTGTTTAGATTTGTGCTAGTGTTTGTGGAAGCTGCAAAGTAATCAGGTGAGTTTCATAGTCCTATTTTTACTATGTTTTCTTGGGATGGAAATGATGCAAAATATGTTTTGAAATGTTTCAATTGCTGTGATTATATGGTTTGATTGACGCATGGACTTTTATGTAGCTATTATATATTATGTGCTAAGTGTTATTTGATTTGGATCTTGGGTAACGTTCCTACCCGTTATTGGTTTTGCCTACTTTGTGGGTAAGATCCTTGGAGGTGATCAACTCCTTGTGATATTGTGTGGATTCGGTACCAAGAGTCTGGAATTTGGAATATCATTCCTCTCCATGACTATTAGTGAAGCGGCGAGGTATGCCTACCTCATTGTTTTGTGGTTTGGATCGTGGGACACGTTCCGTCCCAATGTGATTGTTGTTGAATGCATGTTAGTGTGTATAATAGCCAGCTTAATTATCCTGCCATGCTTTCTTTTGTTTTTATAATCACAATAATTTATTTAAATCTTGTATTGGTGTCGTAAAACCTATGACTCTCACCAACCATTGTGTTGACGTTTAAGCATCATTTTCTAGTGAGCGTTATGAAGATACTGAAGTTAATAAAAATGGCTAAAGAGACCGTTAGGCTGCATTGGAAGTTTTCATTTGATTTCGTTTCGTATTTTGTTGCATGAATTCTTAAATAATTTTATTAGGTTTGTGAGACATTGTCTTTATATTGATGAGACCCCTTTTTTTTAATACAAGATGTCGTTCTTTTATTTTCGGTATTGTCATGACACATTGTGTCTTTTAAATTTGTTATGCATGTAGTGATTCTCTATTATTGACACCATTGTGTTGTGATGATATCCATGATGTTATGCCTCGTGTTTCCGCCTTGGCGGGGTGTGACAAATTGGGCTACTCATTTGGTGTGGGATGGTTGTGAAAGGATTAGGAAGTTTAGATGCAAGAGAAGTGAGGATGGGGGAAGGTTGAGTATCGAGGAAGGTGTAAGAAGGTGGTGAGGAAGGTGTCATAGATTTATAAGGGGATTGTGTTTCATCAAAGGTGACGTGTCGGGAGAGAATAATTTTGTTTGTCTTGAGGTTAAGGCAACGAAAACCACGATGATAGGCGGGATAGCCTAAAAAGATGCATGGTGTGGCACGTGGGGCAAGTTTATAAGGTGAGTGGAGATGAGGGTAGCATAGACACCCAAAGATGCGAAGGTGCGAGTAATCGGGTGGTTTATTGAAAAGGCGTGTGAAAGGTATATCGTTATGGATTGCGGTAGAGGGTAAAAGGTTTAGGAGATAGGTGGCCATATGGAGGGCTTCGACCCCAAAAGGTAGGGGGAGGTGTGCTTGAAAGAGAAGAGTACGAATGGTATTATTAATTGTTCGTAAATTCGCTTCCGCATTGGCCATTTTAGTTGGTGGTTTTTGGGCAAGAAATAAGAGAATCTAAATTGGATGCCCATTTGTGCCAAAAAGGTGTGTAGGGAGTCGGTTATTATCGAGACTCACCGCCATAATCACATTCGAAACTTTTAATTTCACATTTAAATTGATTTTTAACATAGTTGCGAAAATGCAAAAAAATTATCAAACATGTGAGATTTAGAACGATAGAGGATAATCCATAGAAGAAAAGTGAGAGAAGAATTGATCAAGAAATAAGACATAATATTTGAAACCACTAGAACTAATAATGGGAGATGTCTAGATCAGAATGAATAATATCAAAACAATGTTTGACAATAGAATCCGAACTATGACATGGAAGCTTCACATGTTTGCCAAGTTGGCTAAACGTATGACAATATTTGAAGATGTTTCTTTATTACATGGAAATAAAGATAGAGACAAGCGAACGTAGTAGCACTTGATCACCCGAATGTCCGAGGAGAGTGATGCCACGTCGAAGCACTTGTCGAGAGAAAAGCAGTAGGAGAAGTGATGGCTTGGTAACTGGATAGAGATCGCCCGAGTTGTCACATTGAAGGAGGATATGACGAGTCAGGAAATCCTTCATAAAAAAACCAAATGCGTCATTTCAATAGTTACAATTATGGTCCCTAGTGGAGCTGAGAACATAATGGACTTTTTAATTATATTGGGGGTTACAAGAACATTATGAAGATGAAGTGAGCGATGATGGGAAGTAATAATGCTATGGCCTGTGTTAGTGAAGCGAATAGACTTGCCATCACCAACGTGAACAGATGGAAATAAGCGTTTATAAAAAAATGGTACTTAAATTACTTGCATTAAAATTTAAATGAGAAGATGGCACCTGGATCCATGTGCCAGTCGGGTCTTGCTCGACAGAGTGTTAAACACACTTGTGTAGGAGTATAGTAGGCTAGGATGAATAAATAGCCGGAGCAGGATAAACCGGAGGTAAATACCTTGTCCGGGATTTGCGGCAATTGTAATGCTTTTGTGGTGTAAACTGTTGAGCAACATTAGTCTTGTGGGCTACATATTGGGCTAGGGTATAGGTGAACATATTGAAATAAAGTGATGTGATACACCTTCTTTCTTAACCAATCGATTAAACTATTGGTTTTAATTGATATGAACCAAATTAAAGTCAACAATGGCTGCTTGGATATTGTTTTAAAGATTTAGGTGAGAAAAGATAGTAAAAAAAAATATACAATAATTGGAGATGATTTGGCGATTTATAGTAGTCGAGAGATATAGTGAGTACTTATGGAGTTGGTCGATTTTTTTTTGAGTGAAAATCAGGGGAGGAGTCGGTTTTTTGCTCTGATTACCCATATTGAATGATAAAAGAATGTTTCCTTGCCATTATCATAAAACCAACGACCTATATATACATTACACGGATAGGGCTTTAAGCCCAAGATAAATATAAATACAACTCATCATGACTAGGCCAAGCAATAACTCATCGTGACTAGGCCAAGCAATAATGTTGATTGATATATCAAATATGTTGATTGATATTTGCAACTAATTTCATTCATCACTAAAAGGTGTGAAGGTTCTTGTAAAATTAATAAAGTCTTTTGGTTTAAGGGAATCCTAAGAAAAGACTTAATGCTAAAGGCATAAGCTTTTGGAACGAGTTTTGACTTAAAAAATGCTTAACTTGTTAGTAGTATCAGAAGGAAACATTTCAAATAAGTTTACCCAAACACCACTAATATAACTAATTTATTAATTCACATAACTAAGTCAATTTGAGCTCGAAATTATTAAAAGTAATGAAAGAATGATTGAATGTCACATGAATCACCTTCAGGATCATAAGCACAAGCCTCTTGATTAGATTAACCTACACACGCATATGAATTCTATTTAATACGAACTTTAAACCACCTAATGTTGATACTTTTTTGAACCATTAAGCTTAGCCTACACATTAGTTAACTTTCTGCATGTCGATGTGAAAATCAAATCATGAAAAATGACTGTTAAACTTTTATTAAGAGGTAACCTTGATCATACTATGTGGATCACTATTATGATAAAAATGACCCAATTGATCCCAAAAGCTTTAAGCCAAAAAAATAGCAAATATACTTAAAAATTGGGCACTAAGGCATATCCTCACAATCCAAATAGATAATAAGAATATTTAAGTTTTCAAAAAAGAGACATTTGGAAAAAATTATGTACGAATATCTTTTAATCTTGAAATTCAAGCATTTAATCAAACGTATTTGTTTTATTTTTGTCTTGCATTAAAATTTTGACTTCTAAATTTACCTTATTAAAAAGGGATGGATTTCTATAACTACTCAAAACAAAATGAGATCACATTCACCATTATTCACTTCACCATGAAATTCAACATTTGTTTTGTGCAGTAACGTATACTCTTGCAGTCTTTGCTAAGATGTTCAAGAAAGCACGTGATGAAAATGAACAGATAGCAGAGGCCGAGAAAAAGAAACTAGAGAAGGAAGCTCAAAAAGAACACTCATCAGCGAACAAGAAAGAGGGTGTTGATGTAGATTCCAAGAAAGACCTTAGAAACATGATCCGGGATACGTCTCTTTCCATTAAAAAGCGAGACGCCGTTAGTTAAAATCCGTTTTTTTTAATACCTTAAGAGGTTTATATGGAGACCCTCACAACTGGTGAAGTGGTCTAGTGACGTTGGAAACTGTACATGAAATGGAATTTCGGGGTACCCTTTTCTAGTATCCCCTTACACATGTATAGAGATGAATCAGTGAGTATGGTAGTAACATAATATATATGTATTTGCAATATTTTTTTGTACTTAGAAGAAGTAGATTATGCGTTTAACAAGCTGAGTCTATGTCGAAACTGTTTGATGAGGCGATTAAATGACAGGTTAAATACAGTAATTCAGTTATAGGTGAAACATAATGTTAGCCTTCAAAACAATCTACATTATTGGCTTTTGAGCAACAAAGCTGACAATATTGACTTGTATGTTTGGCGTAATGGGCTGGGCTGAAGCTTATATTATAAGCCGAAAGCTGAAGCCTATATTTTATAAAGTTGTTTGTCGAATTGGTTGGAGCTGAAGCTTGTTAATGTAAAATTGTATAAAAATACATCAAATTAAATTCATATACTCCCTCCGTCCCAAATTTATTGTCCCCTATTGACTTTATAAATCTTTCTTCCAACTTCGTTTTTAAATATTTTTGTTTGTGTTATATAATACTTGATGAAAATTATAACAATGAAAATACAATAAAAAAACCAATCAATTCATATATTTTGCATCAAGTATACACAAACCAAAATATTTAAGGTCAAAGTTCGAAGAAAAAGACAGAAAAAGTCAATAGGACAATAATTTTGAGACGGAGGGAGTATATTTTTAGCTTTTGTGTGATAATTTATTATATTTTGAAGGGTATTTAAATAATTTGAGTAGCTATAAGCCTCCGTAAGCTCAAGCCCATAGAGACTTATGACTTATAAAAACTTTCATAAGTCTGTGCGACAAACGAGACTTATTTTAAAAGCTCAAGCCCTTGTAAGCCTTCAAAATCCCCTTGCCAAACATAGCTGAGTCATGTTTATCACACAGACTTAGGCTGTGTTTGGATAGGGGCTTTTAGGGGCTTATGGGGGCTTGGGCTTTTAAAATAAGCCGGCTTATAAAATAAGTCTCGTTTGTCACGCGGGCTTATGAAAGGGCTTTTAAAAATAAGTCATCTTATTAAATAGCCCATAATAAGTTCTAAAAACTTTAGCCCGGGCTTTTGAATCATAGAATTACTGTATGATACCCACAAGAAATACAAACATATAACCAAAAAAAAATAATTGTGTCCTTTTTAGTAAATTGCAATAAATAAGCCCCAGCCCCAGCCCATCTGCCAAACAAGTTTAAAAAAATACAAATTTTAATTTCAGCTTATAATATAAGCCCCAGCCCCAGCCCCAACACAAGCCCCAGCCCCAGCTCCAGCCCATTTTGCCAAACACAGACTTATGTAAGCTTTTAAAAGCCATAAGCTCAAGCCCATAGAAAAGGGCTTATGAGGGTTTATATAGTCAAATTACTTAAATACCTTTCAAAATATAATGTATTAGCATGCAAATGATGAATGTATATATATATATGTGAACTTAATTTGACGTATTTTTATACGATTTTACATTAATAAGCTTTAACTCAACTGATTCGTGAAACAACTTTATAAAAATGTACTCCAGCTCGAGTTTCAACTCTAACCCAACCCATTGGGCCAAACATATAAAAAATGAAATTTCCATCTTAAACAAGGGTAGATATTTTCCATTAATATAATACACTTGTGACTTGTCTACTGTAATTAAAGATTTAAAGGTAATAATGAGCAAATAAAGAATAAACAGGGGTGGTTAGTGTAAATTAGAAATGAATAGGTTACCTCTCTAATAAGCCGGGTGCTTATAAACCCCTTTGTGCAGTAACATCATCATCCAATCAATCCATTAAAAAAGGTTAGCTTCATTTGCATTCTATTTAATTTAATATCAGTTAATTACAGTATCCTTTTATTACTCATCATTTCGTATTCATTAAAACTCCATAATAATAGTTTCTTATTTTTTTAGTAGAATTGATTTGTTTATATTTTATTATTTGTTTAAATGCTTCCTTTTAGTTTCTGATGCAAAGGTTAGGGGTTTTTTTTTATTAGTTTATTAGAAATGATATATGTGGTGGTGTTTGGCATTGCGTTTGGAATGTGATTATCCGAAATGAAATAATTAGAAACGGACTTGCACTCATAGTGTTTGGTTATGTCATAATAAACTTATATAAAGGGGGTGTTTGTTTCGGCTTATATGTGGGCTTATGACCTTATTTCATTTCGCCTTATATTTCATAAGCTTCAAATTTTCGGCTTATTTTGAGACTTGTGGGCTTATATAAGTTTATTACAATATGATAAACTTATATAAGCCCATAAGTCTCAATATAAGCCAGAAATTTAGGGCTTATGAAATATAAGCCGGAATCAAATAAGCTTATAAGCCCGCATATAAGCCGAAACAAACACCCCCCAAATAAGCCATAAACCCACTATATAATCCGAAACAAACACCCGATGTGGCTTTTAATATTGTTTTAGGGGGTGTTTGTTTAAGCTAATTAGGCTGCCTTGTGGGCTTATTGAAAGCTTGCATTTTTAGGCTTATTTATTAACTACATTAAGCCCGTAAGCTCACGTTATAAATAAGCTCATAAGCCCAAAATTTAGAAAAGTGTGATAAGCCGACCAAATAAGCTTTTAAACAAACACCCCCTTGATTTTGGCATTTTGTTGTTTTTATTACAATGGCATGCTAATAAACACGTTGATTGATCTCCATATGTTTTTACGGATGCTAAAAGTCTGCGTGTTCTACTGATTATTAGGATGAGTCTTTTGAATAAAAGAAAGAAACCCGAGCCTAAATCAGCAACTGGTGGTCTACCAGAATCGGATAAGAAGGTACTCGATATCATCAAGAGCAAAAAAGAATCGGCCATCTGGGTACGGGACTTAAAAAGAGATTCAAATCTAGCAGACCCTATTGTCGCCAAAAGTCTCAAGAACCTCTTAGGTTTAGGACTCATAAAAGAAGTGAAACATGTCCAGTTCAAGCTTCGAAAACACTACATCGCGGCCGAGTTTGAACCGTCACAAGAACTCACAGGTGGTTCATGGTATGTCGATGGTAATCTCGATACAGCTTTTATTGAACAACTTAAAGATTTGTGTTTAAAGGTAATACGTAAGCTAAAAGTTGCAACAGCTGGTGGAGTACACGACTTTTTTAAGGCAAACAGGTTGACTAATACTGACTGCACGAGTCAGCAAATAAGTGAGATATTGAAGTCTATGGTTTTCGATAATATGATTATAGATGTGAAGAGTACTGGATTAGAGGAATATCATAAAATTCCTGTTGGTCAGGAATGTTATAGATGTATTCCGGGTGATAATAAACCAATAACGGGGGCGATGGTTACGATTCCTTGCGGAGTTTGTCCAAGAATTAGACAGTGTACACCTGATGGACTTATTTCTCCAAGTACCTGTGTCTACTTTAATAAGTGGTTGGAATTTTGATGACATCATGTTTCCAGTTGCTGCAGCGTAGAGGTATTGCTTGTGTCGCTCTATGTTTGTTTTTGTGTTCATACAATAAGACCTTGTTCATGTTTTTTTTCTTCAAATATACGAGTTTGGTGATGATGTTTGGGTGACTGATTATGAACCTAATTCAATTATGTTATATGTAGATCACCTGGTTGCTAAGCATAAAAAGTTTCGATACCAATTTGATCACTTCACTTTTACTAAGTAGCAATGTTAATTAGGACTTGTTATAGAATGTAAGAATGGTATATAAAACTTTAGCGAGGTCAACTAAGTATTAGTTCAGAGATAGTGCTGAGTATTGAGTTGAAACTGACATTGTGTTGTGTGCCTATTCATGAAGAAGTTAAAGAGTGACTTTATCAAATACGTCTAATCCATCCGGGCTAATTTTTGATCTGGAGGTGGTGAAGTAGGCGGGTTAGGTAATGGGTCAAAGCAAAGTGGACGGGTAATTTTTAGTACTGGCCGGGACTGTTTGACCCAGATAAAGTTTTTTTCTTCATTTTTTGGATTTTTAAAACACGGACTTTTGATTGCAACGATTTAGGAGGTTGTATGCAATGAAAGTAGACTTTGAGTGATGTTCAACATCTGACTTATTTGACCCGTTTGAGATCAAACACAACCCAACCTGACCCCTTTTTAAGTAAGTCGATCGAATCGCCTCCTATAATAGTATAATGGTATCTATGCCTATGGCTATTTGTCCTATGACGCAGTGACTTAGTTTTTTTGACTGCTTATACTTATTTTCACCTGTTACATATTAATTTGTTGAATGAACTCATTTGGTCTTGGTAGCTAATTCCTTGTTCGTACTTATTTTTCATTAGCAGATCTAGCATGATTGTGTATTGGAGAACCAATTTTGTGGCCTCAAGGGAGCACCGATGGTAGAAGATTTTTTTTGGAAGCACTGAGGCAAGAGTGATTATTGATGTTCACTAGTATAGTTTTGGCTAAGAGTTGTATGTTAAAAACTTATAATAATGATATAAGATATTTTGGTTTTGATATAACAGGGAAGTAATACTTTTTTTTGGCTCTAGTGTGATTCACCTGCTAACGATCATTGTATGGACTCTGCCTAGCTCATGATTGCTCAAATAGTGTTGTATCGTGCACGTGTGCGACACAGGTGAGGGTGATAGAGAGATGTCATGAGCCCAACAAATGTAAGGTGTATTAACCAGGTTTAAAAGGTTGGCATTGACCAAACGGTAGTGGTTATGCCTCGGAAATCAATTAGTTTTATAGCTGCACATATAAAAGCATGAAAATAGAAGTGACGAAGTGCTGAAAGAAACATGTGCGCACAATACAAATAAGTAATTCCCTTTTGACAATGGACATAGATGTAAAAACTAAAAAGTGTGAAAGACATCTTGGCAAGTAAACAAAACTATGCTTGGTGTTGAAGAATGGCATACACCTGAAGATGTTTGCAGTATTTTGTAAATTGATTTCCTTACTTGTTAGGTTAACAAAATGGATGTTTTGAAACACTTGTATACAAATATGTTTACGTGAAAAATGAGAAGGACTTGAAATTGCATGTAGTTTGCCAACATCTGAAGAACGCTTTCTAACTGCTTGCCATTGTAAATGTGCATAGAGGTTACCTTCTAAACAAATAAGCTATATTTAAACAATTGCTTATTGATTTAATCATGACATCCATTTAATTTGTACCTTTATATTGACATCACGTTTTATCATCAATTCAGCCATATGACTTATGCAAAACGATTCTTACAAAAGGGTAATCGTCCTGCGATTATTCAGCTCGCAATGTCGAGTCAGGAACCCAGGTATTAAAAAAAATGGTTCTTACACAAACTAAAAGAAACTATCCTGTGTGAATGCAAGCTTATTCACCTATGATTGAAGTTAAACTCATATACAGTGGCAGAACCAAAGGGTTCTTGGGGTTTCAAGTGTACGACATGCGTTTCTCTGTAATGTTAAATTATATGAAATTTTTTTAGTCACTCTTTGAATATGCACATGGTAAATTTTCGTTGTATGCTACAAGTCTATGTTTAGCAGCCAGCATATTGATAACTCACGCAGATTTTGTGCGTGTCGTGATATAAATTATAGTCTTGGGTTTGCCCTGTTCAATTATATACGTGGTTATATTTTTCATTGTTTTTTATTTTTGGCCGATTAATCCGCAAGTTTTGACTCACCGCCACACACGCCCGAACCGGGTAAAGACTTCCACTTTTTTGAGAAAGGATTTTTAGATAGATAGGTGACCGAACTTTGCGACTTTATTTGCCTAAGTTACTAAACTTTTTTGTGTGCAAAAGGAGGTATTGAACCTTTTGTTACCGGGCAAATTAGAGACTGAACTTTTAGTTGACTTTTCTAATTTTTTTTAATTAGAAATGATATTGTTAATAAGGTTATAATAAAAATAAGTTACTGAACTTTGCGAACTTATTCATCTAAACTGCTAAAGTTTTTCTTGTTCAATCGAGTTACTAAACTACGCAAATTGGTTAATTAAGTTAAGCGAATTAGTCAAATAGATTTTTCACTCTAAATATTTCTCTTCTTTCTCTCTAAAATACTTATTATACAAACCATTTTTAATTTTTTTTAGTAATCATATTTCTTCAGCCACACAAATCATATCATCAATTCTTTATATTTATCTCGTTTTTCAATCTAGAAATCAGCTACTAAAACCATAAATCTTGTATCCTTTTATTTCATAATCTTCCCACGAGTTAAACAACTATGAGATCTTGTGATGTTACGAGTTTCTCTTTCTTTCTTAAACATGAAGAACTAATCACCTTGACCATTGCCACCATTATCAGTTGATCTTGTGGCCACCATTGTTGGTTGTAACAGAATTGGGTGATTTTTCAAGAAAACGGTTATTTGAACAGAATCCCAACAGAATTAACTACCAGGGTCTGCTCTGATACCAATTGAAACAATGTAATCTAGAAAACTTAACAGAAATGAAGATTACAATCTCAATGGCAACAAATTATTAGGAATCTATAGCAAGAATCAAGACTCGAAATGGATTTGTTATTGGAATATGGAATTGTTACAATGTTTGAGTTAAAAGAGAGGAAAGTTTACAAGTTTACATGAATGAATGAAAAATACAGGAAAGGGTAGTATTTATAGGCGTTTGAGAGTAATAACGGTTTTTCCCGCTCAAAATCACTTTTGACTTTTGTTGACTTTGCTCAATTGACCCATTTAGCTTTGCTTTATGACAAAACTACTCCAGCATACTTTAGCGGTCCCGTTAATTACCACCCAAAATAGTCAAATCCATCTCCCCCTCCTTCCCCAAAACTTCCACCTACCCTACCCCCCCCCCTGGTAGTTACCCTCTTCTACTCTCAATATTCTAGGAACTTCATACTTTAACCTCTCTATCTTTGCACCTCCTCCCCTGACAACTAATCAACCCCACAATTTCTCTACCCAAAAAATATAATAAATATATATTAGTAACGCAATAGAAAAAAAAACTTTAGTAAACTTAGGCGAACAAGTTTTCAAAGCCGAGTAACATATCTTTTATCTAGTAAAGGAAAACGAAAAGTGAGGACTTTCGTATTTCAAAATAAAAGAATATTTCTTTATTGGGTATGATTGTTTTTATTTAAGATCATTATTATTTTAAAAATATTCGATAAAAACTCAAATATTCCTATTTTGGCAATAGTTAAGAGAAAAACGTAATATATGTAGCGCATAAAAGAAAATTAAACAAAAAAGTATTAGAGTCAAAAGTATAAAAAACAAACTTAGTAAAAGGCGGGAGTGATTTCATAAAAGTTGGTGTCTAATGTACATAAATAAAAAAAACACCCGCACATACACCTTCCAAGTATATGTAAATCTACTACCTATAAAGATTAATCAACGGTTGACCTTCTATTTAGTTTTCCAGCATTTAATTAAAAAAAATCATAAACACATTCCCACTTTTATCTATACCCGATCAACAAAAAAAAAACAACAACCACCGAAACATCAATTTTCCAGGTTAATTTTCGATTTTGTGCTTTTTATAAATTTTATACTTAATTATTATGTATCAACTGTATCATATCAAGTGATAACATAACAAAATACTTGCCACTTTTATACTTAATTATTATTATGAGTTAATTGCTTAAAAATGTATTATACTTGTCATTTTTTGTCATTGTATGTAGACAACTATTTTTTTTGTCATTGTGTCGTTCAACTTTTAAATTTGTGCTATTGTGTGTATTTTGTGACCATTTTACCGTGATAACATAACAAAATACTAGGCAATTTTAACTACTATATCACAACCTCTGAAACAGCCGTTGGCTCCTGAAGAAGTTAACCACCGTCAATGATGAGACAGAGGACTGAAACATAAACAAGGTGTCGTTTACCTGAATGTTGCTATCATGAACTCTTATACATTCTTAATTTAAGTTGTTAAGTTGGTGGTTGGAATTAAGTTCTCAAAGTGATTGTGTGATTTTGAATAATTAGAATTAGATAGGAGTAGTTAAAGCATCTGATAAACAGTAGCATATTATGTTTATCAAAATGTCATATACAAATGAGAGTATAAAAAAGAATCTGTTTATCCAATCAATTAAAACTATTGTTTATACATCATTCAACATTTCAAATGTTACTTAATGTTGCATTTTTGCTTATATATTTCATTAATTATAACTATATTACAAAAGGCAGACGCCCCGAAATTTAATGCTGTGACCCGCCCTTTTTGACCCGGCCCGTCCTTTTTTAGTTTTTTTTTTTTTTTTTTTTTCTTTCTTTACATTGACTTTTTTTTAACCTTTTTTTTTCTCAAAAACTTTTTAAAATAAAACTTTACTTTTTTTTTTCTCGGAATACCCTCTCGCGCTGTTTGAGTCATCGGTCTGTTTTTTTATGAATAAACCTTTAAGTTTCCTCAAACCTCGCGCTCCGCTAATCGTCCCGTTTTTTTTTTTTTTTTAAATTTTTAAAATAAAATTTTCCTTATTTTTTTCTCGAAATACCCTCTCGCACTGTCGGAGCCATCGGTCTGTTTTTTTATGAATATTTTTTTTTTGTTCACAGTTAATATTTTTTTTTACAGTTTTGTTCCCTTTTTTTTCACTCAAAAGTTTTTTTTTAAAATTACTGTCCTTTGTTTTTCTTCGGAATACCCTCTCGCACTTTTTTAGTCATCGGTCTGGTATATATACAAAAGGCAGCCTACCCGCCCTGCCAAAAATTTAATGCAACCCTACTTTTTTGACCCCGTATTTAATGAGCGCTTTTTTTTTTTTTTTTTTTCTTTACATTGACTTTTTTTTTACCTTTTTTTAACCTTTTTTTTTCTCAAAAACTTTTTAAAATAAAACTTTACTTTTTTCCCCTCGGAATACCCTCTCGCATGCATTAAATGGCCTTTTGCATTTAGTGTCCATTAAATGCACCGGGTTGACCGGGGTGCATTTAATACGCCGGGTCAACCCTACCCGGTCCGATC
Organism: Tanacetum coccineum; assembly: GCA_026074375.1. NCBI lineage: Eukaryota > Viridiplantae > Streptophyta > Magnoliopsida > Asterales > Asteraceae > Tanacetum > Tanacetum coccineum. The sequence goes on along the minus strand of BQNB010112958.1, from coordinate 8,508 downwards.
GGTTTTTTTTTTTTAGAAAAAAAAATGTTTTGTTTTTAAATACTCTCTCGCACTTTTTTAGTCATCGGTCTGTTTTTTTTATGAATAACAATAGAACTAACCACGCGCTTCAGGTGCATTAAGTTGCATTAAATGCACCGGGTTGACCCGACCCGGTCCGAACATTTTTAAAATTTTTTTTTAAATTGTTTTTTTGCTTTCTTTTCCAAAATATTCACTCGCATTTTTTCAGTTATCGGTATTGTCGGGTCGACCCGACCCGGTCCGCCCCGACCCGTTCCTTTTTTTATTTACGAAATAGCCTCTCAAATATTTACGAAATACCCCCTCGCACTATGTGTTAAATTACGAAAACTACCCTCATTTTAAATTTCACCGGCCGCCAAACATCCCGCAGCAGATCGCGGGTGAACCTAACTTGTTTTATTTTATGTAGATGAATGATCAAGTAGATAATTTCTTTAGTCATGGTATCTTTGACAAAAGAACTGCCAAAAATGTGATGACAAGATGATAATTAAAAAGACATTAGTGCCCCTCAATCTTGATTCATTCTATTTAACAGCCGTTTAAAATTCAAATAATTATTAGAAATGCATAATTTACCTAACCGTAGATTTACGCATGCATCCTATGGCTCATATCTTGTCCTACCTTTTTCACTTTAAAAGACTATTTTACTTGATAGTTAACGTGATACTACAATGTGAGAAGAGTCCTAAGTGTCAAACTCTTTAGATCATTTATCTATTAGCGGGATTCAGCCAAGCAGAAACATACATGTATAGCGCTAGTTTATATAAACTGTTCAAGTCATATATATATAACATAGCACCAAAAAAGTTGAGTACGAAACAAATAATATTGCGTACAAACAGTGACGGAACCAGTGGTTTCCATGGGGTCCTGAGATACCTATATATTTTTACGATTTAGTGTTAATTTTTGATAAAAATATCTATTTTTCATAAATGCATCAGGTTCATCGAAATATTTATCTAGTATTATTTAATAAGTATATTTACAAAACAATTTGTGCATCCAGTTATATTTGATCTTAATTCCGTCCATACGTACAAATCACTTCTTTTACATCAATTTACTCATGCGGCCATGCGGGTTTCTTAGTTTCAGTATATAACTAGGTTTTCAACCCGCTCTCCGCTGTGGAGCGCGGGGTTTTCCGTCTTCGTTGCGACGGTCTTTGGTATGCAAGTCTATGTTTGGTCCTGAGCACGGCTTTTTGCAGTGGCAGTAAACCACATGAACTGTTATGTAATTCTGTATGAAGTTTATGTGTTTGTCAACAGAAGTATTACATGCGTCAGAAATGTAAATTTCGTCTTATAACGAATACTGTTAACCATTTTGGTAAACTGTGTGCAAAATAAGTAGCTAAAAGAGAATGCACTATCCATAAAGTTAAAACACATTGTAGATGACAATAACATCAAAAGACTTCTTTTTTAGTTTTTGTTGCATCTTAGATACCCTGCATCGGAGTATATTTCGAGCTTCAACCCTTTGCCATGTAGATAATCATCCAAGAGTTTGATTCCGGATGAAAATGTATCAAAATGTATGCAAAAAATAGGATGATTACTATAATACATGAGCCCACCAAGATTATATTTAATAATATTAAAAAAGAAAAAAAAAGCAAAAAGATATCAACCATGTTACCATGGTATCTTAACCCGGCCCGAAATATTATCCAATGACGCTGACATAGCAAATAACGACGTATTGAGACCCGTAACCCGTGAAAGACGGTATTGGGTGTTACCTTACCTTTTTTTTTTACATTGACATAGCAAATAACTGATCACCGTTAATAACATCATAACACGTTCAAAACTCAGTTGGTAAACTGATAAGACTTAAAGTTGTACCAATTCATACAAATATTAAAAACACAACATGAGGTTCTCATATTACATCAGCCAACAGAGAAAGAGAATATATATCTAAGGGATATCTAGTTGTCTACATCTAAAAACATGTTAAGTCATTTTTTTCAGTGCAAAATTTTAGCAACCAAGCAACTGTTTAAAACAATTTTTCTGCTAAGATTCATCAACCTAACAATGTCCTAAAAATACTCTATTACATGCGACATCATGTAACCAATCAAGTATAGCTACATGACCTCGGTTTATTCTCATTCAGCACCACATAAGATCATGTAATCAGCTGCAAGCATGCTTGTTATCTTGCTGCCTGCTAACAACCTTCCAACTTCAGCAGTTTCTCCTTTGGCAAGAGACCCGCTGCCATCATAAACGAAAAACATAGCATCATTCCCTAATTCAATATTCGTTACACAACAAAAGAGACATATAAACCAAACTGAAGTACGGTAAAGACTGAGTGCAATATTGTACATCCAAAAGCCATAGAAAGTACCAATTAGTATGAGAGTGGGTGAAGCACAAACCATCGGGGTGATAATAATTTGCTAAACGTCCATACGCCAATTTTATCTTCTCGTCATTAGCATGACCCTCCACCTGTACATAATAAAATTTTTAGCACATTAGATGTCATAAATCTACGAATAAGCAGAATGCAGTTTTTTAATGTTTGATACTTGCTTATTTAAATTTTTTACCTATAATCACAAAAATACCCAATTTTTTTACCTCACTTCACAAAATACCCAACTTTTTAACTAAAAAGCCAAAATACCCATAAAAATCGCAAATTTTAACACTTTTGGAAACATTTGCGAATTAGAAAAAAAAAATCAAAATTTTGCTATATTTTTAGTAAATTTCGCAAATATTTTGCGATATTATATAAAAATATAGCAAATTTTTGATTTTTTACTAATATCGAAATTTTTTGATATTTTTCAGAAATATCGAAAATTTGCGAAAATTATCAAAAAATTCGAAAATTTGCTATTTTTCAAAAATATCAAAAATTTGCTATATTTCGCAAAAATATAGCAAATTTTTGATATTTCGTAGAAATATCAAAAAAATTCGAAATTTTTGATAATTTTCGCAAAATTGTGGATAAAATGTGCGAGATTTTTAGTTTTTTGCGAGATTTTCTTGCAGATTTTGGATAAAACGTGTTATATTGTTATTTCTTCCTTATTTCGTTGTTTTTCACTAAAAAACTCGAATTTGTTCACAAAAACCTCAATTTTGCCATGAAATCTTGCAAAGAAACCGTCAAAATACGTGTATGTAAAGGAGGTGCATGGGAAAGAGTAGATGGTGCGTTGGAGTATATGCCATTAAATTGTGTAAAACGTACACTAATTTTACCATTGTTGTCATCATATTCATGTTTACTAGAAGCGGTATCCGAGAGGCTAGAAATCGATGCTAATAGTCGTTTTATGGTAACTTACAATTCGGATAATGATATTGTAGAGGTATGTGATGATTTGGAAGTCAATGAATTTATGGAATTTGTTGTTAAAAGTAGTAGAATTGTTACGTTGTGTATTGTTGATTCTAGTGTAAATGGTAGGCAATCATCAACTACGGGAAGCAATCAACAAAGCAATTTTATTCATGCTACCCCGTCTGTAAATGTATATCAAACCGAATATCATGCCACACAAATTCACCAAACACAAATGCCTGTATTTCCTGTTAGTGGTGGTTTTTATCAAAATCTTCCTAGTTATCAACAAATGCATGGATTTTCTGAAAAGCCAAGGGTGGTTGGGATACCTAATCTACTTCAAAACATTACAATATGATGATGGACACTTTTTTTAGTTCAAACACTCAGAAGTACTAATTTCATTTAAAGAACACAATAAGCATATAACGACAATTTAAACTAAGGGGCCTTTTGGGATTGCTTACATGTTTCGCAAAGGATTTTAAGAGCGCATAATGTTTAGAACTAAAAGCTTGCTTTCTGTTTCTAAGCACTATGACCTAGAGCATGAAACTTGCATATTTAACTTACCAAACCCGTACTTATTATCAATATTTTTTCATCTTACATTTTCCGGCTCATTTTATACACTTAGGTACACAGCTTATACATGGCTCATGAACACAACTTATATACAACTTATACACAGGTCATGACCATAACGCAGGTTAGTTTTCTTTCAGCTTATTTTGTGGCTTATGAGCTTATTTGACTCGGCTTATGAGCTTACTTTTTCTTTTAGCTTATTTTGCGGCTTATGAGATTATTCATACAAAATAAACAGCCACATAAAAACTCTTTAAAAAACAGATATATCAGAGTGTATCAGCTATAGTTTAAGTCAACCCTGATATTTCTTAGACTGAGAATATAAAACTGATCATCCTTTTTGCTGTACAAATCAAATAGCACATTTTTATTACTTGATCCGGCCACATTCAATTTGCTATTTTTGCTAGGCAGCGATATCAGGACTTAAGGTATAGAGATCACCAAATAACCAAATAATTTTAAACTTATTGCTCACCTCCTGTAACACGTCTAAATGTTCTCTTTTATTTAAGAAGTTCGAGCAAATCTTGAACCCTTTGCTCGAAAACCCGATCTGCTATATCCGCCTTATCTGTCAGCGTGAGTTCAGGGGCTTAGGGGGGCATACCCCCATTCCCCGTTTTTTCAAAATGCTTAACCTAGCACGTCTGAGTGGTTTGTATCTGCAAGAAATTATCGGTCGTTAAATATAAGAAACCGGGCTTATAATATTATATATATCATTAAATATAAGAAACCGGGCATATATATATAATCTTTTAACTTATGTTCAAAGAAAATATACATACTCTTTGTTTGCAATGACCCACAGAAGTACAACAACAGATGGTCCAAATAATTTCGCTCCATTTTAAGCACTCTTAATGCCTGAAATTTCAAGATTCACAAAAGTTAAAATCAATGTAAAAATAATAAATCACGATAAATAATTGTAAATTTCATGTCAAATAATGAAATAACAAACCTGTCCAATATCAAACATGTTGCAGACATAAATGCCGAAGTCTCGCTGCAACCATAAAATACCTTTATCTGCTCCATGCATAACCTTCTGTTTGGTTGGATCCTGAAAAATATCTCGTAGATATGGACCGATATGAGCATGAAGTTTGAGTGTATCCACAATGAAATCTTCAGTTCTTGTAGATATTTTCATTAGACATGTTAAGCCTTGGAAAGATCAATATGCATTGTGTTCCAAATCCACCTAGAGAATAAAAACAGAAAATTTGTCAAACATGATATAACTCATATTCAAAGTTCATATAAACGCTTATAGTATTAAGCCTTTTTAATCATTTGTGTATCTGATTTTTGATTTTTTTCTTCATCTAACATATAAATGAAATACATAACGTATGTATGTAGAGTTTATGCTAAACCTGTAAATATAATTTGGAGATTAAAGTTGCGACGACGTGCAGAGGTGCGGTCTGTGCATGTCCAGCCGCCATTGCAAGTTCTTGACTCGCAGCGAGCGCCTTATCTGTCACGTGGATTAATTTGCCATGATTAATTATTTGTGAAACTTTTTCGTCAACTACAAAATCTGAAATCAAGATTACTATATCTTGCCAACTTCCCACCCTACTTAAAAGCTCCACAATTCGACAGGTCCTAAAATGTTATACAACCCGTTCATATTGTTTACCTATGAATATGCTTTTCCAAAAGTAACAGGATATGTAAAAGTAAACTAACTGCTTTTGTATATTTTAATGTTTATAAAATACAAGCACTGTATATTTCGATACATGTGAATCACTCAAAACTGCTTACATCCGAGACTAAGATATCAGTGTCTCACCAATTAGATGCAACACACCCGAACCATCCAAAATGTAACATTTTTACGCATAAAACACATATGCCTATTTTAGCAGCTTAGTTGTACAAAAATAACAAAGGTATAAAAAAGAAATTACACCCGAACCATCTAAAATGCAACATTTTTACGCATAAAACACATATGCCTATTTTAGCAGCTCAGTTGTAAAAAAATAACAAAGGTATAAAAAAGAAGTTGCTCCTTTCGACAAAAAGCATACCTAACCTAAGCTACTAAAGAACCATTCCTCGCAAAAATTAAGCATCCAATATTTATTCAACACGAAACCTTACTTTTCGGATTATTAGGATTTTCAAACTTTTAGAAGATCATAAGCTCAATTTTTTACCAATGAGCTTATAGCTAATGTAAGTTCATAAAGCTCAAGCTAATAAGCTTATAACATCATTTCATTTAATCATTACTTTTGGTTTCAAAACAGGTTGTTATGTTAAACCACCATCTGTTACCAACTGTTGAAAGAGTAATGTCCATTTGTTCGCCCTTGTGTTTTTACTATAGTAAAGAGGGATGGAATATCTGCTTTTGTAAGTAGATAAGCATTTTATCTCAAGACAAATATATGATAAATCAGTTAAGAGTGGCTAGTCGCTAATTTCTTATATTGCATACCTAAAAAAATCAAGCATAATAAAGTCTTACTTTGCAAGAGTCGGGAACTTGATGCATTCCCTCGATATGTTTCCACTATAAAGCTTTCTTCTTGCACTTATATGTCGTGGGCACCTATATACAAAAAACTGAAGAATTAAAAACCACAAAACCCCTTTATAATAGATAAAACAAAACCAAGATGCTGCTAAAGAAGTTAGTTTGAAGGCATCACCAACCTCAAATAGGGTAACCAAAAACGAAATTGATAAAGTAGTATCGGCAGCACGCTATCGGTTTATCGGCATCCGCTCTTGTCAACATATACTCTTTGCAACAGACACTCACTTCTATAAAACACAAATCCATATACCCTATAGTTTTCTTCCCATCAACCATCACAACGCAAATTGAAAGAAACATACCTGTATTGAAAACCCCCAAACATAATTTATAAGAATAAATTCTACATAACACATATTAAGCTATATAGAAGGGACTATAAAGAATCTTATTCACCTTCAATTTTAACGCACCTTGATCTTCCAGACTAAGTAGTTGTATCACATTTGATTACACTATTTTTCGAAGATCATTGTTGTACATGAGTATGACTAACCTTTGGCCCGTTGCAACGCCATCAAACACCCCCCACATCATTACGAATAGGCTCTAGCCAGATTTCCAAGCTCACACTTCATTTTTCACCACCCACTCTCATCCTGCTATAATCCAAATTGTCAATCGATGATTTTCAATTCTTAGTAAGCCTAACCCCTATGTTTCACATCAAATAAATTTATAAATAAAAAAACAACACAACTGTACTGTAAAGAACTGTTGTGTGTTTTAAAAACCCAAACCCACATCACAAATGACCACAAAGTTCAGGCACCTGCAAGATAGCACCACATTGAAAGTAAAAAAAAACTAAAAATTTTCAGAAAAAAATAAAGGCAATCACATTTTTAGATTAAAATTAGGGATAGTGCCAAACTAACACTTACAAACTAGTGGTTGCAAATTTCTCCAATTAGATCTTCAATAGTTTATATTGCTTTGTGTTAGCCCTAAAATATGGTGACTAATCCGGAATTATATTTATCATTTATAGTCGTGTCGGGTTAGTTTAACTAGTCTAGCCCGGGACTATAAATATCCTCTCCATACTTCCATGGAGGGGTAGAAGTTCACTTTTGAAAGGTGAAGTGTGTGTGTTTTCTCTCTACCACACACACAACTTCTCCATCTCATCTTCCTTTTCTCTAATAAATGGCTACTCATCTATTTTATTTTATCATGCCTCCGGATCCGTTGTTCTTAAGGGTGAATCTTATGTTAACAATTTATGTATGTTTTACAATGGTTTTTTAGAGAGAGAGCTCAAAAGAAGATGAGTGAGATCATAGGTATGTGTTTTTCCGTTCGGTGGTTAGTGGTATGTGTTTGGGTTGACGCGTAACCCCTACGTGGAAACAGATGAAGAACACTGGGTTAAGGCCGGGGTATTTCAAACAAAGAGTCAGGTGGAGCAGTCAAATACTCGGAGTCGAATGAACAACGGGTCAGACCCGCATTTAAAGAATATAAGTCAAGTCAGGCGGCGGGTCACATTAAATGCCTTCAACCCAACGGCTGGGTTTAATAAAAGTTAGAGTAAACTACACCAGTGGTCCTTGTGGTTTGCGTTGACCAACACCGGTAGTTCCTTGACCAAACTAATTGCACCGTTGGACCTTAAGTGGCAAACGTTAGGCGTGGCTGGTCCCTCATTTCTTGGGGGTCCATAAACGCTAGTTAAGTTTATTAACGACAAGGGTAATATCGTCTTTTCCCACCCACTGATACCATTTATTAAAGAGTAAACTACACCAGTGGTCCTTGTGGTTTTCGTTGACCAACAAACATAAAAAAAAAAATTCCGAATATTTATAATTTAAAATTTTGAAAAAAAAAATCAAAAATTAAAAAAATTTGAAAATTAGAAAAAAAATAATATCGAAAATTTGAAAATTAGAAAAAAAATTATTTGGAAAATTTGAAAATCTTTTTTTTTCGAAAAATCGATATTTTAGAAAATTCGAAAAAATGTTGGGAAAATTTGAAAAAAA
>BQNB010112957.1:10173-22043 GCA_026074375.1 Tanacetum coccineum | reverse complement strand
GGATTCTTACGATTATTGATGATTTTCATGTATTTTTTTGATTTTTAAAAGGCGTGCATGTATGTTTTTGGTGGTTCTGTCTGTTCTCGCACTAAGAATGGTTCTGAAAAGAAAGTCCATATATATATATATATATATATATATATAATAATTGCTCAATAAAAAGACATTTGGGCCAAGCTCCATTATTTAGATTATCCAAATAAAACCACATTTGGGCTGACCATGCATCTTGTCATAACATGGATTTCATGGTCCAAAACTCCAAATTTGTTCAGGAAAAATGATTAATTAATCAAAGTTTAGCATGTTAGCTCCGACTCGGGGTGCAAACGAGCCAAGTCGTCCATTGGCTATTCAAGACCGGTTTGATAATAGCTTGAAACATGCTGACCCTAGACGAGCCGAGCTAGAGTTCCAACCTTGTTTAATAAACGAGGTCAATATATATAAATGAGCTTGAACCTAGTGGTATAGCCGATTAGTTTTAGTCACAAGATAGCTATGTTTCTTCTTTTTTTTTGCATGTTATAGACCATTATTTGAAGATTTTCCAATTTTAGTTTTTGATCATCGTAAGAACTTGTGATTCCATGGAGTCCTCACAAGTACTTACGAGAACCAAGCGTCCAGTTTCGAAAACCTCAAAATATTGGTTCTCATATTTAGACTAGTAGTAATGCTACCATACAAAGAGATCGAACTAATTGTCACATCAGCACCAACTCAGATTTTCTTTCTCCTAGACCAACATTCGTAATTATGACGGCTGTGATCGAACACTTTTTATTTATAAAAAAAAATAGGTTTTGAAGAAAAAAAAAATTTCTTCTCTTCTTAACAACCAATTAACGGCTACTTTTTCTTTCTTATTTACTCAGTCTGTCAGTAAACCAAAACATTGAAATATATATTTATATAAATTCGGTATTCGGTTCAGGTTGTCAAACCCATATCTACCCCGAAAACCGAATTTGCAATTCGGTTCGATTCGGTTTTGGCAAATTCTGTTCGGTTATTGGGTTGGTTTGGTTATTTTCGATTCAGTTCGTTTTCAATTTTTGGTTTTTCGGTTTGAGCAATGCGCTCACACTATTTTTACAAACAAAAATCCACACATACATGTGGCATGTGAGATGTACCAATCACATTGCATGAAGTTTTCTCTTTCTTATTTTTTATTCCTCATAATCAAGTGACACTTATTTATGTGGATATTTGTTTGTAAAAATCGTGTGAGTCTAATATTTCTCTTTCGATTTCTTCGCTCACCCCTACCAACAACCGGATAATTATTTTTTCCAACTTTTAGATCACGAATATCGCAACACAATTAATGTGAAATCTTATAGACTGGTGATCAAAATTACGTATTTATGAAATCATTTGTGTCTTTGTAGATCCATATCAACGTCACCACCTTATTTTAATATTAGGGGTTAATTAGTTACGTACTTGTATTGAACTTTAACTCCTCTAATAGAATTCATGATACTGATAGCTAAGAATCCAAAATATTAAATATTAAAATAAAATAAAATAATAAGTTACATGTGCATGATGTAAAAAGAAAATGACAAAAAAATGGTTCGAAGTTACCGTGGAGCTAGCTTGAAACCAAACCGAAATTCAATATCATACCCACAACTAATTTTGTGTCCCATTTACAAAGCCGGTTGATTGTCGCTTAAGCGCTACTAGGTAATCAACGTTTTCGATTTATGTAAATCGGTCAAACATCGGTCAACCGTGATAAACGGCAATAAATCTTAGTTTATGACTGCATGACATGAAGGTTACTGACTTGGTGGAACCCAACATTTAAGAAAGTGATCGAGATAGTTTTTAATATAGTAGGCCTACAAAAATGGTCACTTCAATGTTGATTGAACATTATGGTCAAATCTAGCGAGACCCACATGTTAACGTTGTAAATGCGTGATCATTATACATATTTTTTTTTTTTTACAGATAATTTCATTATGGTGTATTTGTCAAACTAGTCTTAGAGCATAGGGTGTCCTAGAGATTTCGAGCAAATGATCTCGGAAAACGTCACCTTTTGGCGCAACAACGACACCGCCACTCGAGCTTTCGGGTGATGAGTCGTCACCGTCATCTCAAATGATCTCAGACGACGCGAGCATGACAGCGCCACAACCACAGCGTGAGTGGCGTCTCCATGTTCTCGCGTTTATTTTTTATTTCATTTATTCACGACGACATCAGAAATGTTGTGTTATGAAGGGAGTGGTGTTTACTTTGGTGTCGTGTTGATTTTTGTGTTATGGGATAACAAAAAACTTTGAACAACGGCTTGACGGGACGATTTGGCGATACCTAATGCTTTTAAAATCGTGTAAATATGAGTTTTGAGAAGATATTATAACAGATAATATTGTTTTAATTATTTAATTTTAAAGTTGAATATTGCCACGGTTAATAAACCTATGATAATGGCCAAGATTCTTTTTCTATAAGGTTTTTTCTAACTTGTGTTCTATGAGCAAATGTTAAGAAAGGGTTCATAGGTTGCATGTCACCGTCTGAATAACCAACAGTAATTAAGTGGTCCTCATATTAGGCCTCGTAGCCACTGACTAACCACCAGAAGATGACATGCAGGCAGTGAAACTTTCTTAACTTGTGCCCCTTAGAAAAATCCTTTCTATAAAACTATATTGGTATGTTTAGCATAATGGGTTGGGTTTTGGGTTGAAGCTCAGGTTGGGTCTATGGCTAGGGTTGTGGCTCAGGCTTATATAATAAGTTGAAAGTTGAAGGTTATATTTTTACAAAGTTGTTTGGCGAATTAGTTGGAGCTGAAGTTTAATCAATGTACAATCATATAAAAATATATCAAACTAAATTTACATACATTTTAAGCTTTTATGTGATAATTCATTATATTTTGAAAGTTATTTAAGCAATTTGACTAGCTATGAGAGCCCTTATAACCCATTTTTTATAAGTTTAAAATTATGAAGGCTTATGACTTATAAAAACTTATATCAACCTGTGTGATAAATGAGATTTATTTTATAAACTAACTTATAAAAAGCTCAAACCTCTATACACCTCAAAAGCCTCACGACAAACATAACCATTGCCTAAAAAAAAGACAATAAATTACGATCACTGGTGTGTTTAGTTGGGGAAAAATATCCTATTTTCTTAGGAAATTTTTCATTTGAGCATGAAAAAACTGAAAACTTGTTTAGTTGCACTTTTTTTCAATATTTTTCAAAAAACAAAAAATTCTCATTTTCTAAATTTATATGAAAAAATAGAAAACCACAATTTACTCTTCTCTATTTCTCCTTTTCCCTAACAAAATAAAACGTAAATATGACTCAAACCAAATAAAACGTGAGTACCAATCTTCTAACCCTATCTAGACGTGGCAAATGGGTCGGATTAGGTCGGTTTGGGTCATGGGTCAAATGGCTCATGGGTCAAATGGGTCATTGGGTCAAACGGTTTGGGTCACGTCGACCCACTAAATTATGGTGTTTTCATACACTTTTGAACGTTTTATACGTTTTTTTTTTTGTTAGTCTTTTCGTTTTTATCCGGTTTTTTTCGTTTTTTACGTTTTCGTCCGATTTCTTACGTTTTCGTTTGTTTTTTTATGTTTTCGTCCGTTTTTTACGTTTTTGTCCGATTTCTTACGTTTTCGTCCGTTTTTTTACGTTTTCGTCTGTTTTTTAAGTTTTCGTCCGTTTTCTTACGTTTTCGTCTGTTTTTTTACGTTTTCGTCCGATTTTTTACGTTTTCGTCCGTTTTTTTACGTTTTCGTCCGATTTCTTAAGTTTTCGTCCGTTTTTTTACGTTTTCGCCCGTTTTCTTACGTTTTTGTCAGATTTCTTACGTTTTCGTCTGTTTTTTTATGTTTTCGTCCGATTTCTTACGTTTTCGTTCGTTTTTTTTCTTCGTTTTCGTCTGTTATTTTACGTTTTAGTCCGTTTTTTACGTTTTCGTCAGATTTCTTACGTTTTCATCTGTTTTTTTACGTTTTCTTCAGATTTCTTACGTTTTCATCTGTTTTTTTACGTTTTCGTCAGATTTCTTACGTTTTCGCCCATTTTCTTACTTTTTCGTCCGTTTTTTATGTTTTTGTCTGATTTCTTACGTTTTCGTCTGATTTCTTACGTTTTCGTCCGTTTTTTTACGTTTTCGTCCGATTTCTTAAGTTTCCGTCAGTTTTTTTAACCTTTTCGTCCGTTTTCTTACATTTTTGTCAGTTTTCTCACGTTTTCGTCTGTTTTTTTTAGTTTTCGTCCGATTTTTTAAGTTTTCGTATGTTTTTTACGTTTTCGTCCGATTTCTTGAGTTTTCGTATGTTTTTTTTACCTTTTCGCCTGTTTTCTTACGTTTTTGTTCGATTTCTTAAGTTTTCGTCTGTTTTTTTACATTTTCGCCTGTTTTCTTACGTTTTAGTCAGATTTCTTAGGTTTTCGTCTATTTTTTACGTTTTCGTTCGGTTTCTTAAGTTTTCGTCCGTTTTTTTACGTTTTCGTCCGTTTTTTACGTTTTCGTAAGATTTCTTACGATTTCATTTGTTTTTTTACGTTTTCGTCAGATTTCTTACATTTTTGCCCATTTTCTTACGTTTTCGCCCGTTTTCGTCCGATTTCTTACGCTTTCGTTCATTTTTTTACGTTTTCGTAAGATTTCTTATGTTTTCATCTGTTTTTTTAGGTTTTCATCATATTTCTTACGTTTTCGCCCGTTTTCTTACGTTTTCGGCCGTTTTCGTCCGATTTCTTACGTTTTCGTCCGTTTTTATACGTTTTTTTACGTTTTCATCCGTTTTTTTACGTTTTCGTCTGATTTCTTATGTTTTCGTCCGATTTCTTACTTTTTCGTCCGTTTTTTTATGTTTTTGTCTGATTTCTTAAGTTTCCATTCGTTTTTACGTTTTCGCCCGTTTTCTTACATTTTTGTCTGATTTCTTACGTTTTCGTCTGTTTTTTTATGTTTTCGTTCGATTTCTTACGTTTTCGTCAGATTTCTTACGTTCTCGTCCGTTTTTTTACGTTTTCGTCTGATTTCTTATATTTTCGTTTTCTTTCGTTTTGGATGTTTTCTTTTGTTTTTTTGACCCCTTTCTTCGTTTTCTTACGTTTTATACGTATTTATTCGTTTTAAAAAACAAATATAAAGGTTAGAAAAGTAGACGCAAATGGACGGAAACGTAAGAAAAAGGACAAAAACGAACAAAAATGGACCTAAATGTAAAAAAACAGACGAAAACATAAGAAATCTGACGAAAACGTAAAAAACCGGAGGGAAACGTAAAAAAACGGAGGAAAACGTAAAAAACGGAGGAAAACGTAAAAAAAGGGGAAAAAACGAAAGAAATCAGACGAAAACGTAAAAAATATGACGAAAACGTATAAAACGGACGAAAACGTAAGAAATGAGACAAAACGTAAAAAATAGACGAAAACGTAAGAAATCTGACGAAAACGTAAAAAAAACGATCGAAAACGTAAGAATTCGGACGGAAACGTAAAAAACAGACGAAAACATAAGAAATCTGACGAAAATGTAAAAAAACTGACGAAAACATAAGAAATCGGGCGGAAACGTATGAAATCGGACGAAAATTAAAAAATATGACGAAAACGTAAAAACGAACGAAAACGTAAGAAATCGGGCGAAAACATAAGAAATCGAACGAAAAAGTAAAAAATGGGGCGTGAAAACGTAAAAAAATAGACGAAAACGTAATAAATCGGACGAAAACGTAAAAACAGACGAAAATGTAAGAAATAAGAAGAAAACCTAAAAAAGGACGAAAACGTAAAAAACAGACGAAAACGTAAGAAATCGGACGAAAACGTAAAAAGTATGACGAAAACATAAAAAACAGACAAAACCGTAAGAAATCGAGTGAAAACGTAAGAAATCGGACGAAACCGTAAAAAAAGACAAAAACGTAATAAATAGTATGACACCGTAAAAACGGGCGGAAACGTAAGAAATATGACGAAAACGTAAAAAAACGGAGAAAACGTAAAAAACGGACGAAATCGTAAGAAATCGGACGAAAGCGTAAAAACAGGTAAAAAACGGACGAAATCGGACAAAAACGTGAAAAAACAGACGAAAACGTAAGAAATTTGACGAAAACGTAATGTCAATTGAGATTTATATATGTTAGGTAATGTTAATTTCAAGTATACTACAAATTAAATATTTGCTTATGATTCGGTAATGTTAATTTCGTGTATATTGCAAATTAAATTTATGCTTATGATTGTAGTTAGTTTTTCATTTGTATTTTATTTGTTATTGTTTTTATAATCGTATACAAAGAGCTAATATGAAAAAATAATATTAAATATAAAAAGAAAAATGAGTGAAAATAGATCCATCTAAACATCTTTTCACTTTTTAAAAAGAAAAATACAACTACCATCTAAACAGGTTTTCAAAATTCTCAACTCTTTTCTAGAGAAGAAAAACAATCCCCTTCTCTGGGAATTTAGAAACAGAAAAACATGAAAATTTTTCCACAACTAAACACACCCTTAGGGGCCGTTTAGTTGGTGAAAAATATCTCATTTTTTAAGGAAAATTTTCATGTGAAAAGGAAAATATTGAAAATCCGTTTAGTTGAATTTTTCTCCAACATTTTTCAAAAAAAGTGAAATTCTCATTCTCACATTTTTTTCAACATATTAACATAAAAATTAAAAAGTCCATTTTATAATTCTCAACATTTTAACATAAAAATAATAAGAATTGAGATCTATAAAACATCAAATATACATCATTCTCTCTCGTGTCATCCTCCACCGTCCATTCTAACCGTCGTTTTTAATTATTTTTAAATTTTTTTACGTTTTTATGTTTTTTAAAAGTAAAATGTAACTCTATCTAAACGGATTTTTAAAATTCTCAACTATTCTCTAGAGATGAAAAACAATTCCCTTATCTAAGAATTTAGAAACGGAAAAACAGGAAAGTTTTTCACCAACTAAACGGCCCTTAGGCTTTTTTTTTCTTTTTTTTTAGAGTAAATTGCAAAAACCGTCCCTAGGGTTTAGCCAAATTGCATGTTTCGTCTAAAATAGTTTGAAAGTGCAAAAATCGTCCCTAAGGTTTAGCAAAAGTGCAAAAATCGTCCCACATAGTTTAGCCAAATTGCATTTTTCGTCCCTATGGTGTAGCCAAATTGCATGTTTCGTCGTTAACCAGGGACAATTATTTGCAAAATAGTTTGATTTTGAGACTATCTATGCACTTTCAAACTATTTAGGACGAAACATGCAATTTGGCTAAACCTTAAAGACGATTTTTGCAATTTAAGTCTTTTTTTTTTTTGTCAAGCATATTTCTTGACATCGCTAGAGGCATCGATAAAGTGATAAACTTCAACTTTTCCGAATTTTCAAAGTAGAGTTGATGGCATAATTTCTTGTCGCTAATTTGTTTGTGGCCTGTTGTTTGGAATTCGTTCATGAATTTACTAGAGGTTTAACCGATTCTTGTTATATTTAAAAAAAAAAAACCGATTCTTGTCAACACCAAATAATAAAATGGATCCACAATGATTTCGGCTTATAAGTTGGTGCAATAATTTTGATGCGTATAAAAAGAATATGCGATTTTAATGTTTATATTGACAACATAAGTAATTGACTTTTTAAATTATATAATTAGTAGTTTGGAATCCTTAATTTTTAACTATTAGACCCAAGCTTGTATATCATATTTTTTAGACTTGTTACTTGACCTCATATAATATCACCACTTTCTGCTATTGACCCTGTAAGATTAATTCCATAATATGTAAGTGGTCACACGTTATTTATTCTCGTGACACTACTTGACTCTTCATTAAAGCAACCGATTCTTATCGAGGTTTTTGTTCGAGCAAATTTCCGTAGATGCTCTTCAATCCTTAGGAGGCTCCGCTGCTGCTCCTTCGTCTCTTAGGCTGAAATAAGAAAGAACACCGTTAGCTCGCCCCGGGTTTTGAATCCGAGACCAAGCTCCGGCGTGAGAGTAAGTGTATGCTTGGTATAAGTTTTAGTGAGAGAGAGCTAGAGAAAGAGAGTAAAGAAAAGTGTGTGTGTAAAACTTAACCTCTTCATGTGTGTGAATAGTTCTTTATATACTACATGGGTTTAGCTCCAAGACACAAGTATTGTGAAAGCTAAGTTGTCTTCTAGAGGCAGCACGTCAGTCGCTAGCATGTATCAGACTTTGTCTTGTATGTCCGGTTTGTCTTCTAGGGGCAGCGTGTAAGTCGCTGGCATGCATCAGACTTTGTCCTCGGGGTCAAAGTTGTCTTCGTGCTCAAGTACTTGTTGTGGACCAGACGTCTGTGATATTCGTACATCGTACGTCAGTCGTCAGTGTACTAGCTCTGATGGGGACAATGCTGCTCCTTGCCTCCCGAGGGGGCTAGCTGTTCTTGACTGGCTGGTCCTTGCCTCCTAAGGGGACTAGCTATTAACTTACCTCTTAGGAAGCTACTATTCTTTAGTTATTACCTCTGGACCTAAGGTGGCCTTCGTCACCCCAGCTATTCCAGTGGACCGTTCTAACATGGAGTAGTTTACCCTAGGAAAATTAGGAGTTAATAGTGATTGTCTCCCCCTAAGCATCCGGAGGAGACCATACCTCATCATGTCCTCCCAGTCTAGCATTAACGTATTGTTAAATAGTTGGTGCGAAGTTATTTATAAAATTTTAAAAAGTTTTGTAAAAAAATTTAAAAAGTTTTTAAAAGTACGATTTCAGTTAGATTATTTTTAAAAAATTTTAAAAAAATTCAAAGGTTCACGATACATCTCTGTGCCAGCAAAAAGACAACAATACCCTCCTGTTAAACCCTCGTTAATACTTGACGGAAAAAAATTTGCACCGTTAGTCCTCAGAGATGTATCGTGCCTCAAAAATTATTTTCACCGTTTGTCCAAGGGATGTATCGTGTCCCAAAACATTGACGGAGAGATGTAATTTGGACAATTATTTAACGAGGGACGTGAGACAATTTTCTGACAAACCATAAGGATGATTTTTGCCCTTCTCTCATAAACCTATGATAACGGCAAAGATTCTTTTTCTATAAGGTTCTAACTTGTGTTCTACGGGCACCTTGTTAAAGGGTCCACAGGTTGTGTGTCACCGTCTGAATGACCAACAGTTATTAAGTGGTCCCATATCAAGCCTTACAGCTACTGACTGACCACTCAGAAGATGACACGCAGGCAGTGAAATTTTCTTAACTTGTGCCCTTTAGAAAAATCATTTCAACTATATTGATATGTTTAGCATAATGGGCTGGGTTTTGGGCTGAAGCTCTGGTTGGGTATGTGGCTAGGGTTATGGCTCAGACTTATATTATAAGTCGAAAGTTGAATGTTATATTTTTACAAGTTGTTTGGCGAATTAGTTGGATCTGAAGCTTAATCAATGTAAAATCATATAAAAATATATCAAACTAAATTCACATACATTTTCAGCTTTTATGTGATAATTCATTATATTTTGAAGGTTATTTAATTAATTTGACTAGCTATAAGCTCCTATAAACAATTTTTTATAAGTTTAAAATTATAACGTGTGTGGTAAATAAAATTTAGACTTAATTGCATAAATGGTCTTTGTGACCGTTCGGATTTAACGAAAATGGTCCCTCAAACTGTAACAAAAATGGTCCCCAGTGTTGTGAAACTTAACGGGTTTGGTCCCTATAGGGACCAAATCCGTTATGGGTCATGAGGACCAAAACCGTTATGAATCCTCTTACCACAGGGATAAACCCGTTATGTTTCATAACCATGAGGACCATTTTCGTTACAAAAAAATTTGATAAAGTGGTAAACTTTAACTTTTACGAATTTTCAAAGTAGACTTGATGGCATCATTTCTTGTCGCTAATTTGTTTGTGGCCTGTATGGAATTCGTTCATGAATTTACTAGAAGGTTTTCTGTTTAACCGATTCTTGTCAACACCAAATCTATACTTCTATACTATTATATAATATCACCATATTTTAGACTTGTATATCATATTTTAGACTTGTTACTTGACCTCATATAATATCACCACTTTCTGCTGTTGACCCTGTAAGATTAATTCCATAATATGTAAGTGGTCACACGTTATTTATTCTCGTGACACTACTTGACAGTTTACATCATTCGTCAAGCAAACGTTAGACGTAATACATACCTGAGGACGAACGATACAAATATTTTTCCGTTATCTTTTGACGAGGGATGTATTGTGTGAAAATTTTGTAAAAAATTTATAATTTATTTATTTATTTATTTTAATTTTATTTTATTATTTATTTTTGTTTTATTTTAATATTTTTTTTTATTATTACTATTTGCCTTTTTTCTATTATTAATATTATTTTTTTGTTTTTTTTATCCGTTTGGTACGCTTTTTTTGTTTTTTTTTTGTTTTTCTCCGACGATATTATACGTTTTTATACGTTTTCATACGCTTTTATCCGCTTTTATCAGTTTAAATATGTTTTGGTAAACTTTTATATGGCTTTTTACGTGTTTGTAAGTTTTTTTTTCTGATTTGTCCGCTTTTGTACGTTTTCATCCATATTTAGTATCAGTTTTTATCTGTTTTCATACGTTTTCATCCGTACGAAAACGAAATGTATCAAAAAGTATTAAAACGTACGAAAACGTACAAAAACAAAAAAACAATGTACAGAAACGTAAGAAAACGTAAAACATACAAAAAATTGAAAAACGTACATAAAAAACGTTTTTGTACGTTTTCGCACATTTTATCAGTTTTTGTGGGTTTTTCCTTTTTTGTACATTGTTTTTCTGTTTTTGTACGTTTTAATACGTTTTTTATACTTTTTGATATATTTCGTTTTTCTACGTAAAAAAAGTTACCAACACGTATAATAAGTCGGAGAAAAACAGATAAAAACGAAAAAAAACGTACCAAACAGATAAAAAACAAAAAAATATTAATAATATAAAAAAATTAAGAAAAAACGGCCAATAGTAATAAAAAATATATTAAAAATAAAATAAAATAATAAAAAAATATATATATAAAATATAAAATAAAAAATAAAATATTTGCAAAATACATCCCTGTGATTTGCACTGCAAAATACATCCATCGTCAGAAGATAACGGAAAAATATTTGCATCGTCGGTCCTCAGGGATGTATTATGTCTAACGTTTGCCTAACGAATGTTGTAAACAGCCAAAAGTTTCTGACAAGTATATATTGTGTAAGAAAGTGCAAACCACAGGGATGTATTTTGCAGTTTACTCTATATATTATATTAACAAAATGTGTGTTTGGAAAAAGTAACAGTAACAGTAAACAGTAGCAGTGAGCATTAGCAGTAAGCAGTAACAGTGAGCAACTAGCTCTACGTAATAGCCGGATCACTGTCAGTTATTTTAAAAAAAAACATTTAGTAGCGTAGTTGTAGTTGTAATCATAATGTGCAAAACAACTCATAAAGCTCAACGCTCTTATAAGCTACTTTACGAAGCGTTGAAAAATAAATATTCTAAAACAATAGATAAAACTACTTGGCGAAAATTAAATATCACAGCTTAGGGATGGCAACGGGTGAGAAAAAACCCATAACCCATTGGTACCCACACGTAAATGGGCGGGTAATCATGTTATTTTTCACCCGCGGGTGGGTTGTGGGTGAAATTTTATACCCATCGGTCGGTGGCGGGTGGGTGACGAGTAATGCATACCCATCATGGGTGTACCCATTTAAAATAACCACGAGTGTACCCGCCTAAATACTTACGGTGTACCCCTAAACCCATTACGTTAAAATAAATTTTATTTATTTTAACGTAATGGGTTTAGGGGTACACCGTAAGTATTTAG
>BQNB010112956.1:0-17150 GCA_026074375.1 Tanacetum coccineum | reverse complement strand
TTGCACCTTCTTTTGTTAGGTTGCTCATCAGTAGTACTAGATGTATTGCTATATTTGTGCTTTGTCTGTCTTTGTTCTTCTTCCTTTCTGATGTATTATTATATTGCAACATTACTAACACATATCTAGTTCCCACTACTCCAAATACAAGAATCCATAAAGATCATTCACTTGATCATGTGATTGGAGATGTGCAGTCTGGTGTACAAACAAGGAGAATGACAAGGACTACAAATGAACAAGGGTTTATCAGTGGTGTTTATGAAGGTAAAACTCGTGAAGACCTTCAAAATTGTCTATTTGCTTATTTTCTATCACAAGTAGAACCCAAGAAGGTGATTCAAGCTTTAACAGATTCAAGCTGGATAGAAGCAATGCAGGATGAGCTTCTACAGTTTAAATTACAGAAGGTTTAGACTTTGGTTGATTTACCATATGACAAGAGGGCCATTGGAACAAAATGGGTCTACAGGAACAAGAAAGATGAAAGAGGAATTGTAATCAGAAACAAAGAAAGACTGGTTGCACAGGGTTACACTTAAGAAGAAGGAATAAATTATGATGAGGTTTTTGCTTCAGTTGCTAGGATTGAAGCAATTAGGCTGTTCTTAGCCTATGACTCATTCAAAGACTTTGTTGTGTACCAAATAGATGTGAAGAGTGCATTTCTATATGGAAAAATTGAAGAAGAAGTCTATGTCTGTAAACCTCCAGTATTTGAAGATCCAGAGTTTCCTGACAGAGTTTATAAGGTAGAAAAGGCATTATATGGTCTACATCAAGCTCCTAGAGCTTGGTATGAGACTTTATCTACATATTTATTGGACAATGGATTTCAAAGAGGTTAGATAGATAAGACTTTGTTCATTAAAAGAGTCAAAGGTGATATTCTACTAGTTTAAGTATGTGTTGATGATATCATTTTTGGGTCTACAAAGAAGGGGATGTATACTGAGTTTGAGAAGATGATGCATAAGAAGTTCCAAATAAGTTCTATAGGAGAGCTCACATTATTCTTAGGACTACAAGTGACACAAAAAGATGATGGGATTTTCATCTGTCAAGACAAGTATGTGGATGAAATTTTGAAGAAGTTTGGTTTTTTAACTGTGAAGACAACAAGTATACCTATGGAAACTTTAAAGCCTTTGATGAAGGATGAAAATG
Organism: Tanacetum coccineum; assembly: GCA_026074375.1. NCBI lineage: Eukaryota > Viridiplantae > Streptophyta > Magnoliopsida > Asterales > Asteraceae > Tanacetum > Tanacetum coccineum. The sequence continues at coordinate 15,983 of BQNB010112956.1, read as the reverse complement.
CAAAAGATGTTGATGTTCACTTATGTACTTCAATGATTGGATCATTAATGTATTTAACATCTTCAAGGCCTGATATAATGTTTGATGTATGTGCTTGTGCAAGATTTCAAGTCACACCTAAAGTTTCACATCTTCATGCTGTGAAAAGAATCTTTAGATACTTGAAAGGTCAACCTAAATTGGGCCTTTGGTATCCTAAGGACTCACCATTTGACATGTAAGCTTATACTAATAGTGACTATGCTGGTGCAAGTTTAGACAGGAAATCCACAACAGGAGGTTGTCAATTTCTTGGGAGTAGATTGATCTCATGACAATGTAAGAAGCAAACTGTAGTTGCCAACTCTACTACTGAAGCAGAGTATGTAGCTGCATCTAGTTGTTGTGGATAGGTGTTATGGATTCAAAACCAAATGCTGGATTATGGAAACAATTTCATGAATACCAAGATTTTCATTGACAATGAAAGCACCATCTGCATAGTTAAGAATCTAGTGTTTCACTCAAAGACTAAGCACATTAAGATTAGAAATCACTTTATCAGGGATTCATATGAGAAGAGATTAATTCAAATGATTAAGATTCACACTGATCACAATGTTGCAGATTTGCTCACAAAAGCATTTGATGTTGGAAGATTTCAATATCTGATTGCAAGTATTGGAATGCTTAACCCCTGAAGTATTGATTGAGGGGAGGTTAATTGTGATAATATGCAGCAGATTATGCACAAATGATGCTTGAAATAGAATGGAACAGCAGCTAATGATGAAATTCAAGTTAGTGCTGTTGCCTACCTTACTACTGGTAAGTATACTTTCTACTACTGTTATAAATTAATTCTGTGAGCATTGAGAGAAAGCAAAAACAGATAGAGAGAAAAAGTAAGCTTAAAAGAATTGAGAGAAAGCAAAAATAGATAGAGAGAAAAAGTGAGCTTAAAAGAATTAAGAGAAAGCAAAAATAGATAGAGAGAAAAAGTGAGCTTAAAAGAATATAGAGATGTGTAAAACAAAAACAGACAGAGTGTTTAAGTGAGAAAAATAAATGAGAGATATAGTGAGTTCAAAAACATAAAAAGAGATGTGTGAAGCAAAAATAGTCAGAGTGATTCAGTGAGAAAAAGAAATGAGAGAAAAAGTAAGAATAAAAACAGAAAGAGAGCTTGTGAGAATCAACATTGATGATGGAAATGCTTTTTGGAACGAAATTGAGGTTAAAACTGGTACCTTAAAAGTTAATATTGCTAGGCATTACTTAGTACTGCTGGGCATTATTTAGTACTGTTAGTCTACACTTAGTACTGCTGGGCATTACTTATTACTGTTAGGCTAAACTTAGTACTGCTATAATACCGTTAGTCCTGTTTGGGGTATAACAGATTTTTCGCAATTAAATATAGCCGTTGAGATATTTCTGCCAAATTCTTTGCTTATAGGTTTCCTTAAATTGGATAGTTCATGAACTTTCTTTAACTCATAAGATTTATTCACGATAAACATCTAATTTTATTCAGTCGGTCCAATCAAAACCTTAAGTGCTATCTATATAATCTCAATTGCCTTTGCCAAACACACATACTCTCATAAACGAACATATCCCAGTACCTTAATCGACCTTTTCTTAATCAACAATGGCGAATTTGGAGTTCTGTGACACACACAACATGGTCGGTTACTTAAAGAAAACAGAGGGCAGTGAAGGATTTCATCAAATAGTATATTTTCTCAATGCAAATCACATTCGGTATGCTCTTACTGAAAATCCATCTATCTATGTTTCTCTTATCTAACAGTTTTGGCAAACTGCTACTGTAAGTACACTTGATAATGGAGAAATGGAAATAACTGCTACAATATATGGGAAAGTTAAGATTGTTACTGAGGCTTCTATTAGGAGGCATCTCAAGTTAGAAGATTCTGATGGTATTATTAATTTGCCTAATACTTCAATTTTTGAACAACTTGCTCTTATTGGGTATGTGTCCAATTCTGACAAATTGACCTTTCAAAAGGGACACTTTTCTCCTCAATGGAGATTTTTTATCCATACCATCCTTCATTGTTTAAGTTCTAAGAAAACTGCTTGGGAACAATTCAGTAGCAATATAGCAACTGCTATTATTTGCTTGGCCACTAATAGGAGGTTTAATTTTTCTAAACTGATTTTTGATGGAATGGTGAAAAACTTGGATAATAAGACTAAATTTTTAATGTATCCATGATTTATAAAAAACTTTTTGAACAAGCACAAGAGACTGCTTCTACCTCACAAAAGAACTTATATTGCTCCTACGCATACACAAATTTTTTTTAGCAATATGAGGAGGGCTTCTAAAGGTTATACTAGGGTGGACATTCCATTGTTTCCAACAATACTTGTTCATGGCCCAGTTGTTCAGGGTGAAGGATCAACAGTCTCAGTTGAGTCCCATCACACACCCACAGGTGCTCCATCAACCTCATAACCACATCTTTCACCAACAATTAGGAGGTATATCAGACAGGAAACTAAGGTTCCTTTGCCCAGTTCTCCTCCTCACACCAATGTAGCATATGAGGCTGCTTCCACAGGTGTGAATGTCAGACATGGAGGGGCTGCCACTACTGTCACTAGCTTAGATGCAGGACAGGGCAGTGGTAACATTGATAAGACCCCATCCATGCCCTATGATTCACCTCTCCTAAGAGGTCACACACTTGGAAGTGATGAGGGCAGAATGCAACACAATGAATTAATGGATTTGGTTACAAAGTTATCAGATAGAGTTGTAGCTTTGGAGACAGACTTGCAGCAGACAAAGAAAGTTTATGGTGCTGCTTTTACAAAGCTGATCAAGAAGGTGAAGAGGTTGGAGAAAAAGGACAAGCTTATCAAGTCAAGAAGAAAGGCAAGAATAGTTGTATCTGATGATGAAGAAGATTTGGAGGATCCTTCCAAACAAGGGAGGAAGATTGCTAAAATTGATCAAGATCCTGATATTTTTTTGGTACAACATGATACAGAGTTTAATTTTGACTTCAATGCTGCTAAGGAAGTTTCTACTGCTGAAGAAACTATTAGTACTGCTGGTGCATCAGTTACTCTTGCTAGTATTGCTATTAGTACTGCCACTCATATAAGAGTTTCTATTGTTGATGATATTGCTGCTAAAAGTTTAGTGTACATTAGAAAGAGTGCAACAAAGACAAAAGATAAAGGTAAAGGTATAATGGAAGAGTCTGAATCGGCTATGACCAAGACAAAAAGGCAACAAGAACAAGAAAGACTTGGTTATGAAGCAGCTGCGAGACTACAAGCTGAAGTTGAGGAAGAAGAGAGGAAGAGGATTGTCAGGGTACATGAATCAACTAGCTCTTTTAATGTTGAAGAATGGGAAGACATAAAAGCTAGAGTTGAAGCTGATGAAGAATTAGCACAGAAGTTACAAGCAGAGGAAAGATAAAAGTACTCTGAAGTTGAGCAAGCAAGAATGCTTGTAGAGCCTATCAATCAGAGAAAGAAGTATTTTGCTTCAAAAAGAGCTGAAGAAAGGTGGAACAAGCCACCCACACAGGCTCAACAGAGGACGTATATGTCATCTTTATTTCTTTGAGATGATTTTCTTTCTTCATATGGTTGTCTTACGAATCGTCCTTGTCTTTTGAAGAATTTCATGATAAGGTTCCCATGAGCCTTTTTCGTCTACATTGTGAAGACATTAATGAAGATTATTCTAAAGACAAAGGTACGTTTCACTTTTCATATTCGTAAAGTATAGATTATAAGTAAACGTCTATGTGTTACTATGTTGATGTAGTATAATTAGCTCTTAGAAAATAGTATAGTCTCTAGAAATACCATTTGCTGGTTTTCTAGCTTTGAAGAGATCAGTTCATTATGAACTATTCTTTCGCGTATATTTTAGTCATACAAAATGGAATTCTTCTATGACCACGTAGCAAAATCACATAGATGAAGAAGAGCAAGCTAGTGGCTAATAATTAACATAGAAGTAGGATTAGCGCGCGAAGACATTGACCCACACATGGATGAAACAAAACTCTCCTTCGACCCCAACGATCGTCCTCGATGCATGTCAACCATTCATCTACGTCCAACGAAATCAACTTGTAGGATTTTTTCTCAACTAACGTCTTGCTATTTCATTATTTTTCAACTATCCATTCTCGCTGTCTCAAAATCGAAATTAATTATTTTCTTTTCAAAGAAAATAATTTCCTCCTCCTTGAAGAAAAACTCATCTCCTTAAATCACCTCTCAAATTAACGTCTTGATTATCTCGTCCTAAATAGCAAAAGAAAATTTTTTAAATTAAACAAAGTGTTAATTAAAAATTACTATATTTATTTTCGCATCTCCCCCACACAAAAACTGGCCAAAAATAGAGAAATAATTTTTTTTTCTCTGAGTGCGGCCCCTCTTAAAATTAAGGTGACCCGGCCCGTGTAAATTGGGCGGCCCCTAAATTATTTAAGTGGCCCGACCACCTGGAAAAAACGTAACAACACAAGCCGTCCCATATTCATCGCGAAATTACATAGGCCAAAACTCTCAATTTTTTTCTCTTCTTGCCTTTTCCACCTGCTGTGAACGAACCATTTTGTCACCAATAACCCCTTAGCAAAAAATCAAACATTCAAATCATTCGCAATTTAAGACCAAAAATTCGCAAGGCGTAATCACTAACTAATCGATTCAACAACATCTATTTAAAAGCTTTTCATCACTTTCTTTTCAATTGATTTCATCCAATTTGCTTTCTAATCCCACAAAATTGGTGTTCTTTCATCATTTTCATACTTTCTTATTTTTAGCTTAGGATTTCCATAAAACTAATGAACCTGTAGTCGAAAGGTAACACCTACATTCTGGTATCGACTAGAGAGATTGAAATCAAAACAACTAATTGAGGTCATAAGATGTTTTTTTGGTCTTACGAAATTTCATAAAATAATACATATATAATTTTCTAATATCCTAGAACAAAGTATTACATAGCATTGGTTTGATTACAATGGCAAAAACATGGTAAATACAGGACAATTTACTTTGTCCATCAAACGTACGATTCCCTAAATGTATACAATTCCCTGAAAGAACCAAGAAAAATGTCTGGATGAGCAATCAAAATAAAGGGTGTTTGTTTGTTTCTATAAGCATAAAACTTTTACGACGTCGAAATACCATCAACCATAGTTTTGTCATCTTGTGTAAACGCTTAACTCGCTTGGATACAAGTCATTCAAGATATATAAAAATCATATATAATGTTGATATATTTTGCCGTTCAGTAGTGATGAAATAAAGGGCATTTGGTTCATACCTTTTAAAACCACGATTTTTGAATACAAAACAAACACCCAAATTGAAGACAATCTATCACTTATAAAATAATAAACCTTAATCAACTTATCTCTCAACCATGATCATAATACTTGTCACTTCATTTGTCTTGCACGAACAGACTAAATTCAAACACAAATTTTATCGATATAATACAGGGAGTGTATTTGGTTCATGGAACTTGATGTTCGAGAAACAATATAACTAATCTACAATTTTCTAAATTTTATACACATCTGAGATTTATAGTCAAAATCTATAACTTAAGGAAACATACGATCACTTCGATGAAGGAGTATGAGTTTTTACAGTTCTGTCGCTAACGTAATCCTTGTCCCACATCTGTCACATTTAGTTTCAATAAATCTTATTATATTGTTGTATCAACATCTGTTTTGTCTCTGATAATGTCTTAGGTGACAAACGACTCCAAACGAGACACCCTACCACCTGATATATCCCTTACTTAAATCTCTACATCCCCAAAGTAATCCAAAATTCCCCGGTAATATCTATCCTACCATTGCCAACTACTTTCTCTACAAAATCCCTTGGAAATCGAAACGATCACGAAAGATACTGTTAGTTTGCGCGATCAAGCCTACTACAAAAATCCAACAACATCCGAGCGTCTCTTCACAAACTTCGGCTCTCGCATTATCTCTTAAAATCTACAATCGATTGTTCTCAAGATTTAAAACTAAACTCTCCTATAGTCAAGTCACTGTTCTAATCTAACAGATGAAATATCGCATATCCTTGTCATCTCTTTATCTTCCAACATGAAATTTATAACTCTCACCTCTTGTGCTGTCTTAATTCGGTCAATATCTCCAAATTCCTTCACAACGTCAAAGCCGTGATTTAATCCAACCGAGTGGGACCATTGCATCTCTTGAGAATTCTCTCTAAGAACAACGAGGGACACATACTCCCAACCAGACCGTTCCACTACTACGCCGACGATATTCGTCAGCTTTCTTGACATTGAGAATGATGGAGAACCAGCATAAACTCTTAATAAGAGTCTAAAAACTATCCACTTCTTACTCTCCATAATCCAAATTCCCCCACTAAAGAACTAAGCCCCGACATAAAGCAATGGGTCAAAGAACTCATCTTTTCGAGAGAATGTGTTCTGCTGTCTATAAACTCCTCCGGGGGACAATTAGGCAGCCCTGGGTATTCCATCTCCTCGCTTGTCTTGCTTTACAAACACCGTATGTTGTAATTGTTTTTGTTGTCGAGGAACAAAGATACAAACATTCTCTTGCTTCTCTTTCTGATTGTCAAAAGAATCAAAATGTGCCTATAAAGCCAAATTCCGCATCAGCAAATCTTCCATGATGGCAGGTTCATGGACCACAGAAGAGGATACTCCAGTCTCTTTCTATCGTAAACATATCATGTGAAGCCGATAAGTCCTGCCACGACAATCGACAAATGGCATTTAATGACATAGGTTGATCGAGATCATTGCGATCTCTTCCTTCTAGCTCTATAAAAAAAATAACTCTTAAACTCAACATACACAACTACACAGAAAAGTGAATCGAATGCACAACAAATGTGCACGAATACCATTTCCCACTCTCAGTCTTTCAACTTCCTACCTTCTCAACCATCAAGGATGCACGTTACATCTTCATCAACATGACCAGATTGATCATATGATGATGATTGTTAGAAATTCTCTTCTCTCTTTCCATTTCTCCTCTGACACGCAAGTACTGACCATCATCTCGCTACAACCAATCTCAAACCTCTTGATCTCTCCTCTGATCTATAACTAACCAAACCTACTACCAAACGAAAATGCCAGTTTCTTAGCCTCCTCACGAACTCAGCAACCGATGACTATGAACACACAGAGGTTCAAATAAAAATAGAACTAAATCAACAACTCGACATCACGCTTCATGGTTGAACCAAACCAAACAAATGCATAAGGGAGATGCATGGATAGGTTTCTTTCAAGCGTGCAGTACGGAGAAGGCACGTCAACAGTATAGTCATCTCGTAAGCAAGAGAGTGAAGAAACTAGCAAAGAACAAAAAGATAGGAGATCTGTGAGTTAACTTTAGTAGATAGTCTAAAATATATATGTTGTTGGAGACAAACTTTTTTTTTAACTTAATAATAGTGTATGTTACCTTAACAAAACTTGTTGTGTAACATTTCGATATATTTTTATTTTTCGGAAAGACTTATTGAGTTGGTTTATCCTTTTGAGGTACTTGTTTGGCTAAGATGACTTTAAAAAAAAAACCATTGGGATTGTTTTTATTAAATTCACTAAGTATATGCCACTATGGCTTCATGATTCAATGTGTTTTATTATATGTTATATCGTAAATGTGCTTATAAAACACTATAGTAAAGGTACTAAGGGAGCGCTTGCAGATCTATTTCTTCTAAATACGTGCTCACCTAAACAAACATTCGGTTGTCAACCGTGATCCGCTTAAGTGTCACCCAGTCGGGTTCGCGCGTTTCGCAACTACCCTACGACTGTTGGGAAGAGAGAGTAAAGAGGTGGAAATTGGGGTGTCTGTCATAAGAAATTCACTTTAGGGTGGTGATTAGCTTTCAAGTCACCTCTCAGGGTTAGCAAAACGGTGTTGCTCTAAGGAAGGAACCCGAACCCGAAGAAAGAAGCGGCAATACCCATTTTGAAAAAGAAAATTGCTCATCATGTTCTTAGTATCATTCGTTAACTCATTCTTTAACTCATTCTTGAATGCATTGTTCTGCCTAGTCAACGTAGTATCCACCTCTTTCTTTAATTCTGTCCTCATATTGCTTATTTGATTTTGCATTATTAACTCCCTCAAATTAACTGTCATTTGAGCTTCATGTAGCTCTGAGAGATCGTTGAAAAGGTCCATTTTTGGGGGGAGCGGAGCTTGATAACTCTGGTTACCACCTTTGTTTAAATTATAATAGTTCTTCTTTCTCCGTGTTCTTATTGTGATCTAATGATTAATGGATATTAGTAACACATATTTTGAAAAATATTGCACGGGGAGGAAAACCAGCAGTACCCATTTGGTTTTGCTAAGCACGATAATCCGAGGTGTCCTCCCTTTAGACATGAATTCCCCTTGATTCTGAATATTGAGGATTGCGGGGGGTCTTGCAAAGTTAATGAAAGTGTTTGCCAGATCGGCGTCAAGACACTCAGAGAAAGATGCGAGATCCCCCACAAGTCAATACAAACAATCAAAACATAGTGCTATATGACCTTACTCAGGAGGGCGACGGTCAAGACACAGAGGCCGCCGCATCGGCAAGTACACCGCCAACGAGACAGAGCGGTCCATACTCCGATGGAACTTTCTGAGTTAGAATACAAAATTAAAAGCACAGCCACATAGGAATCGAACCGGTTTGAAATCGTGAATGAGAACTGTTACGACATAATTTCCGATAAATAGACAAAAGCAGGCATCTCGAGTAAGGTATTAGACAAAAGATTACCCACCCGGCGGCGGCATACAAGGAATCTTGAACTGTGTTGGGGTTAAATCATGAAAAACGTATCAATATGATGTAAATTCCCCGGTAAAACCGATAAGTGGGGCGATGCACGAAGGAGATCCTTGAACGGTCTTCATGCCACACTAAACGTTTCCTCAAACTTTTGTTGCATAATTAAGATTATATCATTACCGGAGCTGTTTTACGTAATAATTGGCCGATTGCCCACACAATATATAAACACAAACGCAAGGACCACCCGTGACTACCCCCCCAAAATGTAATATCCATGCGGTGTTAAAAAAAAACTCGTCCCAACGACCGGGCTCCCCCATTGCGCTAGAAACCTGTACAAACGCCACGAGCGTTCAAAGCCAGCATAACCGTCAGCATCATACATACTTTGAATGCGAGGACGACCTCAAGATACACACCTCCACGCACTGCTTAGCATATTTAGTGCGTATCTACTATCCTTAAATATATCCTTTAAAAATTGTATTATAAACTTAACAAGTAACTCGTCGACCAATGTTATCATCACAAACATCTCAACTCGAACTCGTCTCCGCGAGAATAGCGGGAAAAACAATAGGCAACTATCATAAACCCACGTGTGTTGCTTGGAGAAAAGTATAACCCGCCCAATAACTATATATTCGGGACTCCCCACAGTAACCCCCGAAGACCTTCTTCCATAGAGCCCGACTGTACGACACTATTGTCTGGGAACTTCTACGAAACCTTGAACGCGCGTATGCGGTTACAAAGTGTTGCCATCGGCGGTAAGACACTCATAGTAGGGATGCGGTCCACCACAAGTCACACAACTTTCAGAAATTGCTTTGAAGGTCTCTGACGGTGAGGTCTTAACATGACGAAGCATAGCATTAACGACATCAGTAAGAGCGGCCATCTCCGATGGACATGCTGTGGTAGAAGAAGAAGTATTAGCACTCACTTTGGAAACAACCAGTTTGTTTCGTTAATTGCGAACTTTCGACTTATTTTCAATAATTATCAAAGCATCTCGAGGAGTTTTAGTCAAAAGATTACCACCAGCGGCGACATTCAAAGAATCTTAATCGATTGGGTTTAAAGCATTGTAGAAAGTATTAAGTTGATGCAATTCCGTAAAAACGTGAGGTGGGCATGCACGAAGGAGATCCTTGAAATGGTCCCCTGCCTCACTAAACGTTTCCTCAAACTTTTGTTGAAAATTTATGATTTCATTTCAGAGATTTTTAGTTTTAGAAGGAGGAAAGAATTGGTTAATAAACTTGGAAACAAGGTCTTCCCAAGTAAGAATAGAACGAGGGGGTTCTTTTTTGAGCTAAATTCGGGCTGCCCCCTCGATAAAAAATGGAAAAAAGCGTAAGCTTAATCGACGAATTAGGCACATCTTTATACTTAATCGTGGAAGTAATCTTGTTAAACCAACAAATGTGAGCATGAGGATCTTCTTTCTCAAATCTGTAAAATTGTTTTGAAGTTACAAGATTTAGAAGACCATGTTTATGCTCAAAATTCTTCGCGAGAATAGCGGGAATAACGATAGCATCTCCGTAAGCCTCGGTGGGTGCTTGGAGTAATTCCGCCATAGTACATTGATCGGCCATCGTAACTACAGAAGTCTCTTCAAGAGAAAAAAGTTTGACTCTTTGCTTGAAACGTATACGATTACGACGTTTCGAAGTCGTGGAATATTCGGCAATTAAATTCGATGAAGAGCGAGTGCGCATGCACTTAAAAATAAAAAAGAAAAATATTTTTGTAACCGATAATCGAACAAGTGTACGGTAGCTCTCTAGAAAACGCACAAAGAAGCGGAGGAGCGGGTAAGCGCGAAGCGTTTTAAAAACCTTCTCATTTCAGGTCGAAGATCGTTGGATCAACCCTCCTTATACCTCTCTTATAGTTTGTAATCTAAAGGTGAGCGGATTTCACAAGTGACACAACTGTTGCTTTTATTGTTTTTTTTAATTTTTTTGGTTTTTTTTAAACACTTTAGGAAAAGTATTTTTGGTTTTTCTAATAAATTTACAAAAATAAATTGAAATAAATAAAATATTTTTGTATTTTTTTTATTTTTATATAAAAGAAAATAATAAAACGATAACTTCACAAGGAAGGGTCTTCAAAACACTAATTTTCAAACTTCAACGCGATATTCGATACACACTTCCCCAGCAACGACGCCAAAAATTTGATTAGGGCAAGATAGTATATATATATATATATATATATATATAAAACCAAAATACCAAATACCAAATAATATAAGAGTAGTATTCCGTAAAGAAATGAAAATCACTTTAGGAAAAGTGATGACCAAATCTTCCCGAGTCGTATCCTGACGAAGAGTGAATTGAGAATATCGTTTAATTTTGTGATCGCGTAATTTGAATAGTCAATATTTAATTTGGATTCTATTTCTACTAATGAAACACAAAAACATGTAAAGGCAAGCAAACAACTAAAGCAATTAAAGATTAAAGCACGAAACGAATACGGGAATCATAAAACGCGACTAATTAAGCAAGTGAATCAAATTTAAGCCCTAAAAATTCAAATTTCTAATCTAAAAGTCCTAACTGATTAAAAATATTTTTAGAAAAAAGAATTATATTTTTTTGACTTTTATTTTATTTATTATGAATTAAAAATAGTTTTAATCTAAAAATAATACTAAAAAATGCTAAATTATTTTATAAAAATTCCAAAAAATTACTGAAAGTACTTAACACTAATACTAATGTTTAAAAATTAAAAATGCTAAAAACAGGCTTATAAATAAGCCAAGAAAAATTAAATAAGCAATTAAGCTAAAACTGAAAATGCCTTTAAATAATAAATGATGCAAAGCCTTTATAAAAAAGACCCAAGGGCGCGTTGGTAGAGGGAGTGTGTGTTAAAATGTTGGGCTGTTAAGGTTGAGGTCCCAGGTTCGAGCCTGGGCTTCCCTATACGGCCTAACATTTTTATTTTGCAAATTTTATTTTTGAAAAAGCTTTTTAACACTAAAATAAGCACTTTTAATAAATGAACTTTTTAACAAAACTAAAAAATAAGCTAGATAAAAGCTACTAAAAGGCTGACAGTTTTGCTTATTAAGTTAAATGGCATCAAGCTTAACTGTTAAGCCTTTTTGGGACTCATTAAGCATTTAAAAATCAAATAAGCTGAACACAATCCCTTACCTATACCTAATAAGCACAAAGGATTGAAACTGAGCAAACAAAACAAGCTAAAAAGCACTTTAAAAAGCAATAAGACAGTAGACACAAATTTGGACTATTAAAGGACTTTTGATAGATTTTAAGCTAAGAATTAAGACACTTAAGCACTACTAATAAGCTAATCAAGCCCAAACATATTAAGAATGGACACTAATAAGCACATAAAAGCAAAAATTAAGCAAATAAGAAAAAGAAATAAGTTAGAAAAAGTTAAATTAAAATGGCAGATATGGCTTTTAAGCATTTTGACACTAAGCTCAAACAGATAGGCTTTAGTAAGCACTATTAAGTCCTAATAAGCTAACAATAAGCAAATAAGCTGAAACATACCTAGTCTTAAACCTAATAAGCATAACAGATTAAAAATAAGCACATGAAATAAGCTGGAAAACAGTAAAGATCATTAAAGACAGCAGACTCAAAATTGATTTTAAAAGACTTTTCCTACTTTTTAAGCTAAAATATAAGTCAAATAAGTACTTAAAATAAGCTGAAAAGCAAAAATAGATTGAGATCAGTCCCCAAGGAACACATAAAAGCAGGATTTAAGCAAAATGATTAAGAAAATAAGCTGAAAAAGGAAATTAAAAATGACAGATTAGCTACTACTACCTCCGTCCCACATTAAGTGTCCAGTTTGACCTTTTCAAGTCTTTTTTCTTCATCTTTGACCTTAATTTTTTTTATGTTATTTGATACTTGATGCAAAATATATGAATTGATAGAGTTTTAAATGTATTTTTCATTGGTATAATTTTTATTAAGTATTATATAACACAAACACAAATATTTACAGTCAAAGTTGATGAAAAAAGACCTAAAACAGATGATGAAATAAGTATATTGAGCTCAGATAAGCAATTTCCAACCACAATTAAGCACTATTTAATAAGCTAACCTACTATGCATAATTTTTTCTTTTCTAAAACTGTTTATATGAAAAAACATGAACAAAAGAGATCTAAGCTATAACAAAGCACAAATAAGCAATAAGTAACATATATAAGCAGTATTAAGGCAAATAGAACAGAAAATAAGCAGTTATAGGCAAGAATAAGCAAAAACAGAAAATAAGCAAGAAAATGAAAATGAAGAGTACCTTGATCCCAGCTCAAATAGGGATCTAATAATGCTCAAAGGAGCTTTTCTACAAGCTCTAGCTTGTTAGAAACAAGCTAGTAATGTCCATACGCTCTTCCATGATTGGCTTATCATCCAAAACAAGCTGAGGTAATTTAGGGGAGATTTTAAGGTAAATGCTTAATCAGCTTAACTTAAGGTGAGCTAAACTAATCAAGCAATAGCTTATATAGTACTGAGCTTATTTTGAGCTTATTAAGTATATTCAAAACACATAACTACTTAAATGTAAAACAGGAATTAAGGCAAAATTAAAATGAAACTTAATTTTATTAATCTCAAAAGAAGTTACAAGCTGCTAAAAAAGGAAAATACATTTAAAAGAAAACAATAAGCTAAAGGTTTACAAAATTAAGCTACCAAAACTAAAAATATGCTAAAACTAGACAATCTTCTCTATGTGAGGAGGTCTCCTTATATAGCCTTCAGAGGAAGGATCAAAAAGCATAGACGCGTCCCCAACTTTTAATCTTGTCCCTTTAATCCAAACCGCCTCATTCATTAAACAATCTCACCCTTTGATTTGAGTGCCATGTCCTATCATCCAATAGGGGTTCTTAAGATTGCCAGTGTGGCTAATAGTTGTCAAGCGTGTCAGGGATTCCTTCTAGAAGGGGGAACAAATGAGTGTGGTGGATTTGGTGAGGGGATTTTACCCTGTGTCATTTTCGTTATGTAAAAGTGAGAGGGAAAAAGAGAGTCTACAGTAACTCGACCTAGGAGTTTGACCCGTATTCATAAACATTGACTTGGGCTTTTGTTGGGCCAAAATAAGTGGATAAGGGATTTTGGACTTGTTAAATAGATTTAGGCTTAGAATTATTTTAGGGCTTTTATACATACAAAGTTAATGGGCTGACCCGACCCATTAAAATGGGTACATGTTGGCCTATTAAGGATGTATACGCCTTCGGCTTTGATTTCTTGCACTTTTTCCATTCCCGTGCTCGGTTTTGTCCGTTTTGCTTTGTTTTTATCCTTTTTGATGAATATCCATACCTGCAAGACACAAATGACAAAATACACATATACAATGTATTTTTTTATCTGTTTGGTCTTTAGTAAGTATTTTTTTTTTAGCTCGTTTTAAAAGGTATGTAGGTTTGGTGGAGTCGTGAGTTCTCCGGAGATGGTGGGGACTCACTGACACGATGCAAGCTCGAGCCTCTTTATTCAAGATGTGAAATTTGCTTAAAAGTCTCGACATAAGTGTCTATCCCTTTTTGCTTATCGACAAAAGGGAGAGAAGAAGTGGTAAACATAGTAACGTCATATAATTTACAAATAGAATTAAAGATATACGATATTTTGTCATCATCAAAAATGGAGATTGTATGCGTAGAAAATATTACGATATTTAATACTATACAATTGGCTCTCTCATGTTTTTGGTGATGGACAAACATGTAACTTTAACCACATAACGATGTAAAAGGTGCTAATGTTACTTGTAATCACAAATCATCATGCGATCTAACTGCACGTCAACATCTCTCGACGTTACAAGTCTCTTCAACTACAATATAAGTTTGCAAACCGCGACGTAAGAGTCACTAAAGTATGTAACTCATTCCTGTAGTGTCCCTACCTCCCACACTCAAAACAAGTAGGAACCCTCTGATTCACTACCAGAGCTCTCTGAGCAGCTGGGACAGCAAATGCATTCTTACAATCCCTGGCCATATGCCCTACCTTGTTGCACTTCCCACACTTCACAGTGCATGGTCCTTTATGATGTAACTTACACTTGCTGCAGTAAGGAAAAGGCCCAGCAAATCCCCTTTTCTCATTGTTACCAGCCGTATAGGCTCTCGCCACATTCTGACCTCTAACATTCTATCTTTTGAATGGTGGTTGCTGCCCATAGTTGTCTCTCTGGTTGACCTCCAACCTTCTTTTGTTTTCATCATTTTTCACTGCATACCCCTTTAACTTTTGATCTATTAAATTATTGGCAATACGAACAGCATCTTGGAGTCTTGTAGGTTCAGCAGCAATTACATTCCCTTGCATGTTATCGGGGAGACCTCCAATGAATTTATCAACCTGATCTTCTTCTTCGTGGACCATATTGGTGCACATCACAGTCAACTCTTGAAATCTCTGAGTATAAGCGGTCAAATCATTGTTCTTAACGGTCAAATTCCACAGCTCAGACTCCATCTTTTGAATTTCATTTCTTGGGCAATACACTTCAGCCATTAACTTCATGAGCTCTCTCTATGACATGGAAAATGCAGCCTCAGTTCTAACGGTCCTCTTATGTGAGTTCCACCAAGTTAAAGCACTGTTCAACAAGGTGCAAGTAGCATACTTAACTTGATACTTCTCTGGACAATTGCTGATATGGAACACTGTTTCCATTTTCTCAAACCACCTTATCAACCCAACAACTCCTTCTGTTCCCTTGAAGTTGAGTGGTTGACACTTCATGAATTCTTGGTAGGTACACTCTTGAACAACAGGCCTAGCATCCATATTATTCTCTTTTGGATTTCCATTTCCACCATTTCCATTTCTACCATTTCCATTTCCACCATTTCCATTTCCACCATTTTCATCTCTACTATTTCTATTTCCACCATTTCCATTATCGCCGTCGCTATCGTTTTGGCTTTGACTTTCAGCCTCGAGAGCATTTGCAGCACGGGTCGCCTCATAAGCAGCCAACGCTTCCTCTACTCGTCGGTTAATGAGTTCTTCGATTTCCTTTGGGGTCAACCAGAATGAGTGATAGTCATGTTCTACAGCACAAGACATAGCACACGGTGAGATTCG
>BQNB010112955.1:0-22043 GCA_026074375.1 Tanacetum coccineum | reverse complement strand
CAGAAACTTCGCCAAAAAGGAGTCTATGAAGAAAGCTATTCAAGACATGCTGCATGAATTGGGGGGAAGTTAATCCAGTTCATACATACTACAATGGTTCCTGTACAAGTAAAGACAATGAAGATCCAAGTTGGAGTATAAGTTTCAAGACAAGGAGAACTCAGAAGACATCTTCAGCTTTGGAAGTGCTTTGGAAGACTTTATTCAATTGTATTTGTACTTGTTAGGAACATTGTAAGTAATTCCGTATGTGTCTACATATTGGGGGAAGATTGTTAGCCTTAAAATATGGTGACATATCCGGAATTACATTAGTTTATTTATAGCGTGTCACATAAGGACTAATAATGACTAGTTACGATAGTTATGTGGCACTATAACTATAAATACCCCCTCTATACTTCCATGGAGGGGTGAAGTTCACATTTGTAAAAGTGTGTGTGTGTGTGTGTGTTCTCTCTCTAACACATATACTCTTCCCATCTCATTTATCCTTCATTCTCTTATAAAATAGCTACACATCTATTTCATTTTACCCAACCTCCAGATCAGTCTTAATCCTTGTTCTTGTATGTCATTTATAATCTACATCTTTGTTTATAGGGGTTTCATTCGATATGTCAATCATGAACAAAGGTAATCGCTCTCTCTATATCTATGGATTTACTCTTTCTAAAACACAGACATCATTTACGTTTTTTGTTTGCAGAGGTTGACAACGTTGTTCCGTGGTTAGACTTGACTGGATCCAGTCATGGCGGAAGACTTGAAAAGCTTCCTAATTATGTTGGTAAGCTAGCTTATTTCCTTCAACTAATAAACCATATTGTTTTGGAATGATATATGTTTGCTTTATAAACTAGCTAGATAAGCGATGCTAAACTGCTTACTTACTTATTTTCAAGGCTTTTATAAATTCATCATGTCGTTTGGTTCAAAACAGTTGCGTTTTGTCTAAACAACAGAGGATTGCGTTTTGTCTCGGACTACGTTTTGGTATTGCGATTTGTCCCAAGTTGAAGACCTTTACGTTGCACATCTAAACGCTATGCTGCCAAAATTTTGTAAATGTTGCGTTTTGTGACGGGTTGCGTTTTGCCCCCAAGACCTTGTTGCGTTTTGCTTGGTTGTGTTTTGCTAAACCACAACCAAAACCGAGTCAAACTCGGGGATTTTACCGATTGACCCGTCAACACAACTGATCCAATGTTCAAGGTCGAAAGAAAAAAAGATGTAAATCAAACAGAGACTTGCAACATAAAACTAAACCCACCACATCTTAACAACATCGACAGTAACAACATCCATCATTACAACACCCTTCACATCAACAGCCTCAATATCATACCAACAAATCCACTATCCTAAACAACTTTGTTACATCACAATTACAAATCCAACAATCTAACTAATCCTAACTCATCGTCACAAATCCCATCCTTCATCAATCAACTACATCTTCCTCTCAAACAATATGACTTGAACCAAAACAACAAATACAAAGATCTCAGTTTCACTTTCGTGTATTACAATTAAATCAAAGACCTTCAAAAGATCAAGAACACAAAAGAGAGCGGCGCAATCATCATCGATCCTGGGGTAGAAGTATAACCCCATGTTCCTCTCAATTTTTT
Organism: Tanacetum coccineum; assembly: GCA_026074375.1. Lineage (NCBI taxonomy): Eukaryota > Viridiplantae > Streptophyta > Magnoliopsida > Asterales > Asteraceae > Tanacetum > Tanacetum coccineum. Next base: position 20,409 of record BQNB010112955.1, on the reverse strand, counting down.
GAATACTGAAGAATAGCTCAATAACAATATGTATAATCTATCCTCTTTTTGTTGGAACACAAATCATACATCCAAACAAAACCTACCAGAGACCCTTATGGATCTTGAAGATTCGATAGCTGCAACGATACAAGGTTTGTGATGATTCAAGGATAGTTGACATATGGTGATGTTCATTATCCTTGATGATGCGTGAAGAAGATAGAAGGAAGGATTGGTGTTATCTGATGCACTCGATGTAAGAGGAGGAAGAGGGATAGATTGAAAGGTGACTGCGTATGTTATGTGCTAAATGGGATTTAGGGTAGATTAACACTACAGACCAATTAAATAGGGATTCCCTAACTATAAGATGTGCAGGCCTCAATAAATGGAGGTGGGCCGAGTATATCTATGGTGATAGTTTGGGCTTTGGAGTATAATTTAACTATGTAGGGCTTGGTATAAAATTGTTATATAGAGGCGCGAAGAGGAGCGAGCGAAAAGATGGGCCGGTGTGGTAATTGAGATAGCTAAGATCTACTCCATATGAATGATAGAATGCCAGACTAACTAACATAGATCATAAACTGATAGGCCGAGGTATTGAATGGGCTGGTATATCCTTCAATTTGTTGGGGCCGTCTATTGCTGGTGAGAGGCGTTAGGGGAGTATTAATTAGTACGAGTATGATGGATTGAGCCGAGAATACAAATATGCTATCACGACAAGTTGACTAGACAAATGTGATGGTCGATAAAGCGACAATTCAAAAATACCATTTTTGCCTTAGTTCAACGACCATTATACGACAAACAACACTACAACACAGTGAATACATAACGCTAAAACGATTCTGAAAAGATTCAATAAATGACAAACGGCTAGAGATTCGGACTACGATGACAAGTGATCACAGAGTTGATTTGGTATCCCCGAGAGCGAAATGAATTGGTAGTTTGGATTTCATAAAGGCGTCTACTTATTTCATCATCGAGACTTCCTTCTATTTGCTACCTTTTTTCTTTAAACCCAATCTATCTAAGAGCGTGATGACGTGAGCGTTGACGTATATAGCTTATGATAAAACTTGAATATACAGTAATCCAACAGTCATGTGGTTGGTTTGCGCAAGACCTGGATAACTATCACTTAAAGAGTTATTGTTTGTAGTACTCAGTGTCGACAAAACGCATAGACAAGAAGGTCGATGTGATAAATTCAAGAGGTGTTGTACATCTTATACTTTTTACGGATGGGTATAGTGTACTATAGATTTAAAATCTTGGCACCAATCTTCAAATCACATCAGTACAAGCTAAGTAACAAATTCGAGGGATTTACACTTCATTTTTAAATCACTCTATATCATTATCGGGTTACTTCACCAAGTGATCAAACAATAGCCGAACAGAAATCGAGTGGTAAAGTTAGCCAGAGAATGTAAAGGTTAGGATGTAATCCAGCAATCCTCCTTGATCTTTACTATCCCAAGACAAATGTACTTCACAAGTCTAAGCAAAATTTCCTCAAATTTCTTCACGACCATTCTTGTACAAGGACCGTTGATGTATGACAAGTCTTCTTGATGCTGCTTAATCACCTCATTCGGTTTTTCTGAAGACAAAGGGTAATGTTTTGTTTGAATTCAAGATTGTGCTTAAGACAAGAACTTCTCGATATATGTGCGTAACAATAACACAATGATGCTTCAAGAGTTCGAGAACCATCATAGGGGAAAAATGTGTACACGTCCGACTTAGTTGACTTTGATGTTACCATTCAACATCCAGGGGAAGTATGTATCTAACTTTACTTAGCAATGGTTTATGAAGTATAACTGAATATGTAGAAGAATTGATGTTATTTCTCGCATGCACCCACCTAACGTAATATTTCACCAACCCTAAAGACAAGAAGCAGTGGTCGAGGGGGGGGGATGTAGTGGTATGGGGCGCAGAGCGAGACAAATTTCCGGGCGATGGATGTGGGCACTCAATGACAAGTAGAAAGATTGTTCAAGACTACAACAAGTTTTAGAATCTTCTTAGAATGGATGTTGGTTTTGGGGACGCTGATCAGAAACCTTTCGCCAAAAAGGAGTCTATAAGAAAGCCTTATTGCAAGACATCTGCATGAATTGGGGAAGTAATTCCATTTCATCATACTAACAATGGTCCTGTACAAGTTAAAGACAATGAACGATCCAAGTTGGAGTAGTAAGGTTTCAAGACTAGGAGAAACTCAGAAGACATTCATATCACTTGGAAGTTGCCTTTGGAAAAGACTTTATTCATTGTATTTGTACTTGTTAGGAACATGTCTATCACTTTCCGGATGAGACTACATATTAGGGGGGAAGTATGTTAGCCCTTAAAATATGGAGACATATCCGGAATACATTAGTTTATTTATAGCGTGTCACAATAAGGACGAATTAATGACTAGTTACGATAGTTTATGTGGCACTATAACAATAAATACCCCCCCTCTCGATATAACAACTATAAGATTATATTCAATGTTATTAATTAAAGTACTTGGTACTTATACGACCCATATTTACTTAGGTTGCTTTCGGATATTTCCGTGATACATTTTCTGCCATTTACCTGATTATTTCATCACTTCACTTCTAAGGTGAGATTCATAGCCTCGCTTTTACTTATTTACATGCTTTATAAACCCGCGAGGGGGATACATGCTTGTTACAAACTCTTTTACATACTCGTTTATCTTATAACAATGTGATTACTTTTCAATACTTTGTGAGTTCATAGTCTCGCATTTCAATCTTTTCAATGTTTTATAAACCCGCGAGGGGAATACATGCTCGTTTACAAACTTGTATATTTTACTACAGTACAATTACCTTTCAATACTTTGTGAGTTCATAGCCCCCTTTTTACCACTTAATTGTTTTACAAACTCTACGGGGTGAATTACATTGCTTGTTTTACTATTGGACACAAGTGTTTTTCTAAGTGTTTTCAAAGTGTTTTAAACTGTATGCTATCCAGATTACTGCCTGAATATTATTGCCTAAGTTACCACTATTGCCAATTAAGTCCCTACTATATCATGAACCGTCAATTGCTATTGTAGTGAGCGCGAGTGTTGTGGATAGATCTATCGGGACTGACAATCCCCACCTGGAATTTCTGGTCACAAGTTGACCATGGTGCATTTAACATTGAGAATACTTTTAGGTTGTTGGCAAGCATCCTATACATTTGGGGCACAAACTAGTTAAGGCTTCGGGGTCATGAGCTTAGTGCAATAATACAAAGTGTTGGACATGATGAATGTGTTTCTCTTGTCTACCTTACCTATTTTGGACTATGGAATACGTACATAGTCTGCTATTACTTGTTTTGGACTTCGGAATACGTACTTAGTCCACCATTTACTTCGATCTTGTGGTCCACTACTGAACATTACTAGATTTATTAAATCTCTACTTGGATTTCGGAAATAACACTTTTAAATGTTGTAACGCTACTTTTCTTCTGAAATACTTCTTAAATTATTTCAATACTGCTTTTTACTTAAACCTATGAATTCACCAACATTATTGTTGACGTTTTAGCATGTATTTTCAGGTTACTATTTTGCTAGTGGAGCATTGGGAGCATTCGAGTCGCGCGGATATATTTTTGAACGCTTAATAATTTGAGTACCATTAAATAATTTGTAAACTCTGATTTTAATATATCAAATGTGAAATTTATCTTAAAACGTCTCTTTTGAGGTCGTTTTCTGTGACTTGTGTGTATGGACTATGAAGTAGCACCCCATTGTTACCATTCCGCTGCGACCAGATTTTTGGGGGTGTTACAATATAAGCCGAAACAAACGACTCCTTACTATTTAGATAGTAGGCTTATGGATCTTGATCGGACATTATAAACTTTGGTTCACACACATTGAAGTTTAGACTTTATTCACACATGGAAACCATTATTGTTAAAATATACATCCTGTTGATTAACCTTTTGTAAAAAAAATTGCTTTCGACAATTCAAAAAGAATAAAAAAGACATTGTACCTAAGAAAACACATATAAGGTTGTAAGCATCACCAGAGATGATGAAAAGCTAGATCAACAAAAAGAATATTCGATCCATTTTGGTTTCATTTCGAATTTGACTAAAGCTACTTTTGTTCAATGATTGTAGTTACACTTTTTGGTACAAGTTCATTTAAACTAGGCTTCTAAAAATCTTGAATATATACTTATGTAGGTAAAATGTAAGATGATAGCAGGCCTGGTCTTGGAAGCGTCCAAAGAGCTCGACATCAATTGCTCTCGGCGAATGACTGAACGGGGGTCTATTGGTCCTGTATCGGTTTTGGATTTTCGACAAAATTGTAGTAAATCTTACACCATCTCCTAAAACAACAAGTATCATTTTGTAAAAGTTTCAGACGAACATATATCATTCCAACAAGATAATTAGGCGGAAGAGAGCGAAAAAAGTGTGTGATGCTGAAGTTGCGAAAATAAGGTATCGTTCAGTTTATTAAACATTTTGTTTTAAGTGAGTCGAAATGGGTAAATATCATATTCGGGTAGTTTAGGATCTGAGGTGGTTCAAAAGAGTTCAAAAATGACTAATGCTCGAGGTTCTTCGATTTCTGTTGCCACGTACACTATCTTTTTATGAGCTAGGTGGATGGAAGTGGAGCATTCGTTCAACAAAATCAAAAGCAAGGTATGAGACAATTGCCAGGCTTAAAAGGTACATGCTAGCATTTAGTCATAGGTTGCATAATAAGGGTGAAAATTAGGCGTTAATTTGTAGTTATATATCAAAAATAAAAAATAAAAGATCAACATTAAGCTTTAGATGATCTGTAATGCCACAATGAGGCATCGATCTTGAGTTATGCGGAAAAGAACAAAAAAAAGATTAGCGCACCAAAATGAGGCATTTAGAGTTCCCTATTTTCAAAACAGCGCATACGTCCTGCCGCGAAGCGAATGCTACTAGAAAAGTTACCATGGCCATGGTGGATTAGCTACAAAAACTGGCATAAATCTGCAAGTTAAAACCTTCGAAGGTGTTACTCACAACAGGTAATGATTTGTATTTTTTTTACATTTTTTGTGTGTACTATGTACTGTACAGGTTCCATTATGCCTTTATTTCCATTCATTTGAATGTTGCAGTACTTCAAGTGCGAAGGCTATTTCAACATGTGCGTTCGTTATCGACTTTATAATTTTATTTCGTTGATTGTTTGGTGTTTTATCATGCTAAGACTAACGTAGATAACTGATATTTCTTTTTCCTTTCTTACGTTGTTTTTACAGACACGGTGTGTCTTTAGCCGCTCGCAAACAACTTTGGGCTGTAAATAATAAATAAAATCAAACCATTAAGCTTTAGATGATCTAAAAGCCACAATGAGCAATCGATCATGAGTTATGCGAAAGAACAAAAAAAGGATTAGCGCACCAAAATGAGGCATTTAGAGTTCCCTATTTTCAAAACAGCGCATACGTCGTGCCGCGAAGCGAATGCTTCTAGAAAAGTTACCATGGCCATGGTGGATTAGCTACAAAAACTGGCATAAATCTGCAAGTTAAAACCTTCGAAGGTGTTACTCACAACAGGTAATGATTTGTATTTTTTTTACATTTTTTGTGTGTACTATGTACTGTACAGGTTCCATTATGCCTTTATTTCCATTCATTTGAATGTTACAGTACTTCAAGTGCGAAGGCTATTTCAACATGTGCGTTCGTTATCGACTTTATAATTTTATTTCATTGATTGGTTGGTGTTTTATCATGCTAAGACTAACGTAGCTAACTGATATTTCTTTTTCCTTTCTTACATTGTTTTTACAGACACGGTGTCTTTAGCCGCTCGCAAACAACTTTGGGCTGTGGAAACTGGCATACTCTATCGTGCCAGCCAAGATGTGGTCGTGCAAGACTTGCTGAGGGATGCTCTTTCCGCACGAAGGGTGATTGATGGTTTTTGTCACGACTTTTAGTCGCGAGTTTGGTTTGTATCATTTTTGTACGAGACTTGCTGAGGGATGTATCATTTTCTTTGCATACTCACGAGTTTGGTTTGTATCATTTTTGTACGAGACTTGCTGAGGGATGTATCATTTTCTTTGCATACTCACGAGTTTGGTTTGTATCATTTTCTTCGTGTTCATGTACGTTGGCTGTAATATGGAATTCGATGAATTTTGGACTTCCTCATCCTAATCGTTATGAATGTACAATAACAAGCACCGCCTTCAAAATCCATGAGTACTAATGAGGCTGACGATGAGATTAGAGCGAAACTGTTAAGAATAGGTTGTTACTTTGATTGTGATGAAGAGGTATGTAGAACATGTAATTTGAACAGTGATGCTTCGACATTTGCCAGACGATCTAATATGTAAATTGTTAAAATGATTGTGCTTTTTTATCACGGGCCGTCGAAAAGGAATTATTACCTTCACAATGCTCCTATATTTGTGATATCAGGTTATGATGAATATCATTATACTTGTGTGTTTGTGGTTTGACATCTTAGGTATTCATGATGTAAATTGGATATGTAGGATCTCACTGCAATAAATATTCTAACTCAATTATCCTCGGCTTATAGTGATTTAGGTTTATCAATTTAACATTGTTGATTGTTAAAGTGCATCTTTGTATTCACATTGATTTCATTTAGTATGAATTCATAACTTTATATGGTAAACTGCATTCTAATTTAGATTCATAACTTTGTACACCATTAAAAACCGCATCCAGCTTTTACGGTATACTTTTTTTTAGAAGTCGATGTTTATTGGGCAAATATCCGGGTTTACCCGGGTCCAACCAGTTGCATTTAATGCGCCGGGTCGACCCGACCCGACCCGTTTACTTTTTTTTCTCAAATATTTTTTTACTAAATGAACTATTACGCATTTATGAAATACCCCATCACACTATTCGTCAATGAAAACCGCCATCATTTTAAAAAAATCAGCGCTTCGCGGCGAAGCGCGGGTTACAAACCTCGTTTATTATAAATAGAGGTATGAATTCATTCATTGAATTCATTCATTCGTGTGGTGTACAGTCGACAAAAATAGAAGGAGAAAAAGAAGCTGCGCAGCAGTAGGTATAGGGCAAACCCTTCAGGGTTTGCCATGGCGTTCGACTAGGGGATCGATAGCACTCAATTGGCACAACTTGTATTCATACATCAACTTATTATGGTCAATTTAATTTAATAATTATTTTGATCTAGCAATTTAATTTGTTGATGTCGTGATTATTTGTTATGTTTTATTATTTGTTATTTGGTGTTTAATTTATTAATAATCCTTGTGATTATTGATTTATGATCTTATTGTTTTATTGCATACTTTATTAATTTATGCAGTGCGTTTAAGTGATCCTTGTGCCCTTAGTAAGTATTAAGTTGAGGTTGTGAGAACTCTTGGTGTATCGTGACTTACGACACCAAGTGATTTCTATTCTCCAAATTAAAGGACCAATCTTCATTGGTGGGTCGACCAAGGATCCCTTAACATTAATACTCGGCTAGGAGTGCAAGCTAATATGGAGACCACCTGTTAGAATTAAGCGTATCTCGTAAGCTAAAAGGAAATCTTAATAACTGTAGACTGAGAATAGGTTAATTCTCTTTGTGAGTCCATTCCACTCAGTAAATATAGGTTAGGTTTCAAATACAAAATTGGACCTATTGAATGTAAGACCCCTTCTAAGGTTGCGATTAGAACATTGCACATAATATCATAATTAAATGTGTCCATCCTTCCTAGTTGTCTGACACTATACCATTTCCCTTTTCGACAAGCAAGGCTTACCACCAAAACAACTCCACAATAATCTCAAGTATTCAAACAAGCTTTCTTTCTTGCTTTCTTAGGTAGAATAATAAAATCAATTAGACAATTAGAGGCCCAAACTATTCTTTGGGTCGACACCCGTACTTACCAATCACTATACACGATAGGGTACACTACTCTTTAGTGCGTAGGAATAGTCGAGGTAGTTAGGGTTTTATAATTGTAAAACCTGACGTAGTTTTTATATAAAAGAAATTACACATCAGGATTCATGGTAGTATTTATTTCGCGGAAGAATGGGGAAGAAAAGTTAAGTCAATACCCCCATATGTTTGTCAAATGATGTAACACCCCCAAAATGGGTCGCAGCGGAAATGATGTTCCGGGAGCGTTACTTCATAATACCATTGCACCAGTTATGAGAGAAAGACCTCTAAGTGTCGTTTGAAAAGTAATCTTGTATTATTTGGACTCCAATGCACATCAAGTAAGCACCTAGCACTTATGTACCTGAGAAAACATGTTTTAAAACGTCAACAATAATGTTGGTGAATTTATAGGTTTATAAATTTAATGAAGTGGATAGCAAGATTTCCCTGTAATAGAGTAGCAACTACAATATCACAAAAATGTATTACGAAATGCACTAAGCTCATGACACTGAAGCTCAACAATGTATGTATCAACTACATATAAATAATGTGCCCAATGTAGATGTTCAACCCGTAACATCTATGAATCCGACATGGTATGCGTTCGTCGTTCCGTTCAACCGGAATACTAGCAAGAGCTACTTGCCCGAACGGGGGTGTTAATTCCCAAATAGATCTATTCATAACATTCGCGCTCACATAATGAAATTAACAATTACATATATGCAATTAACAGTTCATGATGAAGGGCATAGTGGGTTATAGCTACTTAGGCAAACTCGTAATATTTGAATTTAAATGTACTTGCATCCATTTTGTAAAACAAACATGATCTCATCCCCGAGATTTAATAAATGATTGAAAAGTAAAAGATGGGGACTATAAACTCACCTCAAGTGATGATGTGAATGAATGAGTGATCAATCAATATATGTCGGCACAACTAGCCGGAATGCAACCTAATTAGATATAGGTCGTATAAGAATGTATACTGGAATAATAATACAACAATGCATTTATTAAGTTAGATCACCACCTAATAGTTTTTGTTTAGTTTATAAACTAAGTGTGTAAGTTAAGTTTGTAATTAAATGTCTATGTTATTGTATATAAATACACTTGTAAAAATAGTTTTCTATATTGTCCTTGTTATTTAATGTCGATGTTTATATATATGTGTTTGATCATGTAGAAAATAGTCTATTAGTCCAACAATTAAATTTAATCGCTTACGCTCGTTTTGCTATTTTTATTATTTACAAAGTGTCAAAATATATAGTTTAATTGAATTCGTAAATAATATATATAAAAGGGTTTATTGAACGCGTATTATATTATACAGATGTCCAATATTATTTCTTAAGGTTTTTTATAGTCCAACGACCCCGCAAACACATCGAAAACACTAATTCACAATTCAAACAGCCACTAATATTATAAAATAGGTGCAGGAAATTCTATTATTTTTCAGAAAAATGGTCCGACTTTAAGAGAGCGTATCTCCTTCGTTATAATGAGTTACGGGTCGTTCCAACTCGAGGATTTAACGGAAAATCATAATCTACAAGTTCTCTTTTATAAATATTTCCCGACTCGGACCCGAAAAGGGTCAAAAATGCGTTTCCGTAAACTGGACAGAAAGTCCGAAAACTTGCAAAGCTGTCAAAAATACTAGTTTTTCGTCAAACTTAAATCGGCTATAACTTCTTCGTTATAAGTCCGTTTTTCGAGTTCCTTATATGCACGGAATCGTATTGAGACGTACTAACATAATATCAAGTTTATATCTTGCCTATAAAATCGCGCTAAAACAGTTTATACAAACTGTAAACTAAAAAAATATATATATTTATTTTTTAGATGGATGGTGTGGATGAGTCCCCTAGTATCCAACCTTTTTTTGGTATTCAATATAACTCTCCTCAAATTTTAAAGTTCACTAAATTTATAGTCCTTTAATAAACTTTCATTTCATGGTTAAGTATCAAGACACAAAATAAATAAAACATAACTTTATCTAAATAATTAAAACGACAATAAAACTACAACTAGTTCTATAAATTATACAATACTTGAAGTATGTCCAATTAAATGTTTTTCATGGAATTAACATATTAGTAACATCATTTTACCATATGAATATATATACTTGATTATGTAGAAACATGGGTTCTTGTTGTATAGTTAAATAAAAGTCTAGGTGGTGATTTTATTAAATAAACAAGATGTATAAATGTATGAAATATATAAATGAAAGTATAGAGATTTTCAATAGACCTTGGGTGTAGGATGAAGGTGATGAACACAATCTAAAGCCTAAATCAAACCCCAATTGTTTGATAATTACCTAACCCCGTTAATCTTTCCTTGAATACACTTGCAAATTTAATAACCAAAACTTGATTACCACTTTGTTTGTGTTGGTGTGTACTGCCGAGACCCAAAGAGAAAGAAAGAAAGTATTCTTTTTGCTTTGTGATAATATGAAAGTGTTAGGTACCACCATTAGTTTATATAGGCCTAATTTAGGAATGTTATAAATCTCATTTTGGGTTCAATAGTACCACATTAGCAAAAAAAAACATAAGGATTCCTCTTGAGCTTAGCTCATTGCCGTGTGAATTCAAGAAAGGAAAAGGAAGATAAGACTTTGTGTAAGTAAAAGTATCACATGGGTGCTTCGATAGATGTTTAACATAAAATTAGATGTTCAATTATATTAAAAAGGTTTTCTATGCCAAAAATAGAGCATGGAAGGGGCGGCAATGCTAACATAGGTGGGGAAGAGATTTTAATTTTTTATTATTATTGTGTATATGTATGAATATATAAGGTAGTGCTGATTTATTTGCATGCATGCACCTAAGTGCGTACGTAAACGTTTTACGTAAAGTTTTAAAAATAAAATATGAAAAGTTATAAATTATCTTCGTAATAATTATATAACACTTGTTTGACATAAACTTTTATTTTTTGATGTCGGTTGACGTTGATTGTTATTTTTTTTAGTTTACGCGATTTAACTAAACGGTTGAAATTAAAAGTGAACGCGTAAAAGTTTAAAATAAATAGTTGAATATTTATTGACGTAAAATGACCCGAAATGTGAATTGTTACAGTCTCCCCGTGTTAAAAGAATTGCGTCCCGCAATTCAGTTCGAGCTGCCTTCCGGAATAGTGTTGATGAAGAGGTCTATATACTGGTCTTAATCCTCCTAATACGTGCTAAGTTAATTTGCTATCTTAAGGTGAAATCACATTGGTACGGGTCTCAATTTCCTTGATGACGGTTGAACTTGTCAGCAGGTTGTCCTTCGAGAATAAAAATAGAAAATTTGATTCCTGATAAAAGTTTTACAGTGACTACTCTTAGCATGGCACGGTCCTACCTGAATTATACATAGGTGATCAGACTATGTATATTTGAGGATTAACGATGCGATGTTCATTTTCGTCAAAATAGTACGATATAATAGTTTATATGATGAAAACAATGTGGTTTATTATTTTGTGAATAAATAATGTGGTAGTTCGTAAAGTGATGGTGAAATGTTTGTAAGGTGGTTTATAAAATGTTGGTGAAATAATTCGTGAACGATGGTAAAATGTTTTATCGTGTGAAGGTGAAATGTTTCATAAAGTTATAATGCTTCAGAGAGTGGTTTGCATGAATGAATGGAAAATTGAAGTAAAATTTGACAAGATTTTCTCAACACATTAATTGATAAATAATTTGAAATCATTCGTACAGTACAACGGGAATTTAGGAGAAAATACAACGAGAATTCCTAAAAGGATAAAGTCTAAGCAGAGATATCATCCTCTGTGTTGTCAAGGTCTTGATTGGTTTCTCCTCCTCCTAAGGTATACACCATTCCTTGGGCTTCAGTACCATGGTTCTTCAACACCGGGCAATCACTCCTGTAGTGCCCTTGATTCTCACATTCATAGTAAGTGATAGTCCTTTGGTTGTTATTATTAATGGGACGCCAACAATCCTTTGTCAAATGATCGACTTTCTTGCAGTTGGTGCACTTGGGTGCACACTCTCCATCATGGTGATAGTTGCACTTTGGGCACAGAGGTTTAGATCCTCCGTACAATTTCTTCTCTCCAGACCCTACAACATAAGTTTGAACCACATTTTGTTTCTTGAGAAGTTGTTGTTGATTCTGGTTGTTGTTATCGAATTTTCTCTTGTTCTCAGCTTGCCTTTTTGCATAAGTGCGGAGTTTTTGATCCATCAAGTCGTTGGCCAACTCGATAGCAAAATCAAGAGTCTTGGGTCTTGCAGACTTGACATTTCCATGGATGTTATCGGGAAGTCCACCGATATACTTGTCAATTTTTGCGGTTTCATCAGCAAGAAATTTGGTGCACATCAAGGCTAGTTCTTGGAAACGCTGAGTGTAAGCTGCAACATCGTTTCCCCTGACCTTAAGATTCCACAATTCAGTTTCAAGTTTCTTGATTTCACCATTTAGACAATATTTGTCCGTCAATTTCTTTTTTAACGTCTCCCAAGTCATAGCATAGACAGCATCATGGCCTAAGGTTCTCACATGACCATTCCACCAGGTTAGTGCAGCACCTAGCAGAGTGCAGGTAGCAAACTTCACTTGATTTTCAATGGCACAACCGCTAATGTGGAATACTGATTCCATCTTTTCGAGCCATTGAGATAAGCCAACAACGCCTTCAGTTCCCTTGAAGTTCAAGGGTTGGCATTTCATGAAGTCGGGATAGGTACAGACACGTGCAGGTTGCACAGGCCTTCTGATTCCTCCTCCTGAATTTTGGCTATCGTCGTCCTGAGTAGAGTTTCTTTGGATTGCCCGATCGATCATAGCTTGAATGGATTCTGGAGTCATGGCGTCGTTTGTTCCTTGTCTTGTTACAGGCATGATTCTTCAAAATTAGAGGAGCAATAAAAGAATTAGTTAGTTCTCTAAGTCGTGCTCCGAAGATGAAATGTTGTGAGATGCTATGTTAATGTCTTGTAAGGTTCTTTGGACCATTGTGTTATTCGTAATGTTTTGAGAAATGTTCTAGTATCTATATAAATAATTCTTATATAAATTTAAGATATACGTAAGGAAATGTAAGCACGTATATAATCTATGTAAGCAATTAGTATAACCAACTAATGCTAAAATGGTGCATGACATGCAAGCATGTATACTAGATGCAAAGCAGTACTGTATGTATGTCCCTTGAAAAACTTTTGTATGGTGCAATGTTTGAAAACGGTTATAGTCTAGGTAAAATATGCAACCTAGTTCTCTATAGCCAGGGCTCTGATACCAATCTGTAACACCCCCAAAATGGGTCGCAGCGGAAATGATGTTCCGGGAGCGTTACTTCATAATACCATTGCACCAGTTATGAGAGAAAGACCTCTAAGTGTCGTTTGAAAAGTAATCTTGTATTATTTGGACTCCAATGCACATCAAGTAAGCACCTAGCACTTATGTACCTGAGAAAACATGTTTTAAAACGTCAACAATAATGTTGGTGAATTTATAGGTTTATAAATTAAATGATGCGGATGGCAAGATTTCCCTGTAATAGAGTAACAAATACAATATCACAAAAATGTATTACGAAATACACTAAGCTCATGACACTGAAGCTCAACAATGTACGTATCAACTACATATAAATGATATGCCCAATGTAGATGTTCAACCCGTAACATCTATGATTCCGACATGGTATGCGTTCGTCATTCTGTTCAACCGGAATACTAGCAAGCGCTACTTGCCCGAACGGGGATGTTAATTCCCAAATAGATCTATTCATAACATTCGCGCTCACATAATGCAATTAACAATTACATATATGCAATTAACAGTTCATGATGAAGGGCATAGTGGGTTATAGCTACTTAGGCAAACTCATAATATTTGAATTAAAATGTACTTGCATCCATTTTGTAAAACAAACATGATCTCATCCCCGAGATTTGATAAATGATTAAAAAGTATAATATGAGGACTATAAACTCACCTCAAGTGATGGTGTGAATGAATGAGTGATCAATCAATATAAGTCGGCACAACTTGCCGGAATGCAACCTAATTAAATATAGGTCGTGTAAGAATGTATATTTGAATAATAATACAACAATGCATTTATTAAGTTAGATCGCCACCTAATAGTTTTTGTTTAGTTTATAAATTAAATGTGTAAGTTTAAAAACGTTTTGTAATTAAATGTCCTAAGATAATTGTATATAAAATACACTTTAAAAATAGGTTTTTCTATATGTCCTTTGTTATTTTAATGTCGATGTTATATAAATATACATATGATATATATATAATAATACTATATAATATATATATATATATATATATATATATATATATATATGTGTTTGTGTGTGTGTGTGTTGTGTGTGTGTGTTTAATCATTATAAAAAAAAAAAAAAAAAAAAAAAAAAAAAAAACTAAAAAAAAAAAAAAAAAAAAAATAAATAGTCTATTATCCAACAATAAATTTAATCACTTACGCTCGTTTTGCAATTTTTTATTATTAGCAAAGTGTCAAATATATAGTTAATGAAATTCGTAATAATATATATGAAGTTTTAAAACGCATTTTAATATTATATATATATACACTATTATTTTCTTAAGGTTTTTATAGCTCCCAAACGGACCCAAAACCCTCGTAAACACTATTTAATGTTCAACGAACAATTATGATTTTATTAAAAATGTGTTCAGGAACTTTAATAATTATTCAAAAAAATGGTCCAGACTTTTTTATTTTTAGAAGGCATATCTCCTCGTTATAATGTTACGGGTCCGTTCCAACTCGAGATTTAACGGAAAATTAATAATCTACAAGTCCTTCTATAAAATTTCCGACACGGACCCGAAAAAGGGTCAAAATGCATTCCATAAACTGGACAGAAAGTCCGAAAACTTGCAAAGCTGTCAAACATACTAGTTTTTCGTCAAACTTAAATCGGCTATAACTTTTTCGTTTTATGTCCGTTTTTTGAGTTCTTTATATGCACGGAATCGTGAGAAGATGAACTAACATGTTTTTAACTTTATAGAGTGCCTAGAAAATCGTGTCAAAATAGTATGTACCAACTGTTTTTAATAAAAGTATTTATATACTTTTCTTTACTATTTTTACTACACTTTTTATGCTACAAGTCCACTAGGTTTGACAATACGACAAACTTTTTGTAAATAAAGTCCACTAATTTATAGTCATCTATTTCACTTCCATTTCACAAGTACAAGTGTCAAGAACATAAAATAAACTACAAAACTATATAAACAAATTCATGAACAATATATTTAACAACTAGTTTACTAAATTAACTAGCACTTGAAATATATCAAAATAAATATTTTTAAGTTTTCCATCTTGTTTGCTATTTATATTTCATCCATGTGTAAGTATCAACAAATTTATGTATATTCTTGATTTTCTTAAACACTTGTTAAAATATAAATTAAGTGGTGATATAACTTGTAAAGCAAATGTACACAACTAAGAAATATATGAAATGAAAGTATAATAAAAAGATGTAAACCTTAGTGAGGATGATGATGAGATTTAGCAAGATGTTTAACCAAAATCAACCAAACTAGAACCCTTTCTACAATAAACCCTTGATATACACAAAATAATTAACCAAATTTTGTTTGCTTGCCCCTTTTCTTGAGCTTACTGCCGTGCACCCTCAATAGGAAAAGAAAGAATGAATTTATTCTTATTAGCTTTGTGTTGTAAGGATTTACATGTGTTAGGTACATTTATTTATATTAGTAAAAATGGTAAGACTTGGATCTCCTTTATAATCTAGTGACCTACGAATGGAATGATGTGTTTTGGGATTACAATTCTTGCCGTGTGTAGAGCCTCAAGGACAAGGGAATCAAGTGCCTTGTTTGACTAGTGTGATCACATGATTTCCTAAAAGAATGTATCAACATGAAATGGAGATGTAGTGAATTAAGAAAAAAAAGTGAAATGTATTTCTACCTTTTTGGTTGTGTGGGACGGCAAGACAAGTCTCAAAAGGGAAATTTATTCAAATTTTGAACTAGCATGATCTATTTATGTGGCTACATAAGTAGTTAAGAAATGTGGTGAGTGCAATGCATGCATGCTTGAGCGTAAACATAAAACGTAAGCGTTTTGCGTAAAACTCGTAAAATAAAATATGAAAAATTATAAATTATATTTGTAATAATTATATAACACATATGTGACGTAAACTTTTATTTGTTTGGTGTCGGTTTACATTGATCATTGATTTTTAGTTTACGCGATTTAACTTAACGGTTGAAATTAAAAGTAAACGCGTAAATGTTTAAAATAATTATTTGAATGATTATTGACGTAAAAGACGTGAAAATGTGAATTGTTACACATACTTCCAGATGTACTACGTCTTGTATCTTGACAACCTGCGTGATCAACATCTGCAAAAGCTGTTAGAGCAATAGCAGAATCCTTCGAATACCATAGTCCCCGATTAACGGTTCCTCTTAGATATTGAAAGATTCTTTTTACCGCATGTAGGTGCTTTTCGGTAGGACGAGCCTGATACCGAGCACACATACAGACAACATATATCAGGTTTGGTCTACTTGATGTTAGATACATAAGGGTGCCAACCATGCCACGATAATGTGTAGGATCAACGGCTTTCCCTTATGTATCCTCATCCAGTTTAGATTTTTCCATCATTGGAGCATCCACTGGGTCACAAGATTCCATCCTGTATATCTTAAGTGATTCTAGAGCATATTTTGGTTAGTTTAAAAAAATGCCTCTGGGACTCTGTGAAATCTGTAGTCCCAGAAAAAATAATATTTTGCCCATCATTGACATTTTGAATTTGGAACACATTATCTCAGAAAATTTATCACGTAGTTCAGTAGTAGTAGAAGCAAAAATTATATCATCAACATAGATTTGTACTAGGAGGATATCTTTGCCTTTTCTGCTAATGAACAATGTGGGATCAACCGTGCCTTTGGAGAATCCTTTGGGATACAGACACGATTGACAAATATCATTACCACGCCGTGAGCTTGTTTCAGCCCATAAGGAGCTTTCTTCAGTTTGTACACGTGATTTGGGTTGTCTTGATCCACAAATCTAATCCTGTTTGGCTAACAGAAGACGTCTTCACTCAAAATACCATTTCAAAAATTCGCTTTTACATCCATCTGGTAGACGATCATATTCATATGAGCAACAAACGCGAGAAATATCCAAACAGCTTCTAGTCTAGCCACGGGAGCAAAGGATTCTTCGAAATCAATTCCCTCTTCCTGACGGTATCCACGAGCTACCAATCTTGCCTTGTTTTTCAAGATTCCCCCTAATTCATCCAATTTGACCTTATATATCCATTTTAAAGTAATAACCATCACTTTATTTGGACGAGGAACGAGTTCCTAGACTTCAAGATGTTTGAATTCATATAGCTCTTCTTGCATTGCCTCAATCTAACATGACTGAGTTAGTGCATCTTTGTATGGCATAGGTTCAACTGAAGTTAGGAAGGCATCATAGTAGCAGAACAGGGCCTTTTCGTATAGTTAGAGTCTTGTGGAAACAGGTCTGGAAAGGTCACTAATTATGTTTTGTAACGAATGATCTTTTATCCATTGCTGAGGTGTTCTAAGATTGAAGCGTCTGAGTGCACAGTAGTAAAGATGACATCAGATGATGAAGATTCTTTAGAAACAATTTCTAGAATTGGAATGCCAAAATAAGGATCGTTACTCATATGTGCGACCTCAAGATCGTGTGACTCTTCTTCAACACTAAGAGGAATTGTTTAGGATTATGATTGTGATTGTGGAGTGGTTTGTGAGGCACTTGGTAAGGGTGCATCTTGATCAACAGTTGTTAAGGAAGGTAAACCGGCTCTCAACAGGAACTGGAGCTTCTTCTACAAGAACTAGAGAGGTAATGCTAGCTGGAGGAGAGAAGAACTCATCAAACATGGATTGAAAACATAAGATCCCATTCATGCCTCGATGGTGGTACAAATGGTGCTGAAGGAGGAGGGTTTGGAACGAGTCCTGAACTGGGTGTTGCAGGAGTCATACATTGAAGACCGGGTCTTGAACCAAGTTGATCAGAAGCCATTGTTGTTAGCTCATCAAAATCGCCACGGATGGTTTCAATTATCTTTTGGGTACGTCGGTTGTAGATACAATAAGCTTTCTTCTTGGGTGCATATCTAATGAAAATGCCTATATCAGCTTTAGCTTGAAGTTTTCCCAAATTCTCACTATCATTGTTTGGGTAGCAAAGTGCACCAAAAACATGAAGGTAGTATAAATCGGGTTTTTTTTATCATGTAAGAGCTCATAAGGAGTTTTTCCATGGCGGCGTCGTATAATGGATCAGTTTTGGGTGTAACATGCGGTGGCAACTGCCTCGGTCCATAGAAATAAAGGAGCTTTTGCATAGATTAACATTGTTCGAGCGGCTTTAATGAGAGTACGATTTCGCCTTTCAACAACACCATTTTGTTGTGGAGTTTGTACAACTGATGTTTCGTGAGAGATGCCAACCTGTTCATAGTAATCTCATAGAGTTTGATTAACAAACTCAGTTCCATTATCTGTACGAATGTTCCTTACAGTTGCATTCAATCTAATTTGTATCATTTTCAAAAACTTGATTATATAATCAGGAGCTTCATCCTTTGATGCTAGAAACTTCACCCATGTGAACCGAGAGTAATCATCCATAATGACGAGGATGTACTTTTTTACCATTTACACTTGTAACACGCATAGGCCCACAAAGATCCATGTGCAGAAGATATAGTTTTTCTTGATTGGTGTCTTTAGATTTAGGTTTATGTGATTATTTCTTGCTTTTTCCCATGGCACATGCAGAACATAAATGGTCCTTTTCAAATTTAAGTCTAGGAAGACCACATACTAGACCGTGTCTGGCCAAGTGATTAATAAAACTAAAATTCAAATGAGACAGACGACGATGCCATAACCATGACTTAGTCTTTGTAGCTTTTGACAAGATACATATAGGAGAAGACGCCATCACATCCCTAATGGACAGAGAATACAGGTTAGTTCCTCGAGATCTTGAGAGTAAATCAACACCTTCCAGATTACGAACAAAGCATGTGTGTTTTCTGAAAGCTACTTCAAGATCTGAGTCGCAGACTTGACCAACTAAGAATAGATTGTGTCCTAGTCCTTCCACATAACAAACCCTTGAAATTGCGACGTTTCCTATCTGATAATCACCATATCCCATAATCTTTGCAACTTGGTCGTTACTGAATTTGACAGTACCGAGAAATTTATGAACGAAATTCCGGTCATATGCTTGGAGCATCCGGAGTCCAAATACCACAAGACGATTTAGACAACCTGCAACCGATAAAAGAAGAAGAAGATGGAGCAACTGAAGTATCGGATCCCCGAGATGTACCGAGTTCCATTCTGTTAGCAGTCATAGATTTTACAACCTTAGGTTTGCTATTTTGAGCAGATTTAGCTACTTTAGGTCTCCTGGTATACACTATAGTTACTACATGTTTAGGTGCAACTACTTCAAGAGAAGTGGGAACCCTAAGAGGCATTTTTTAGTTGCGGTTAACCTAGTTAAAGGGCACACATTTCCAACTAAGGTAAAAGTCCTTCCAATGGGTTTCCATTTATATCTAACAGAGTTAAACACTTTACTAGTAGGTTTCCATTCTTTTCTCTTTTCATTTTTCTTAGAGGCGGATTTAGCACGCACGTTCATACTATTCACATGATCAATTAAACACATAGCATGATTAGCATCAAACAAACATTCATTGCATACAGAACAAAGAGCCTAAGCACTTTTAACAGGATGCTTAACATGTTTATTACAAACATTTTTAGAATCAGAGTTTTGTTTATTCAACTTAGATTTAACTTTCCTAGATTTGACTTCTACTTTATGGTTCTCATTACTACTTGGTGGTCGCGAAATCCTATCATTCTTTGTATTGCCTGAAGGCTTTGATCTGCTAGCACTAGTATAAGGTTTTACTCCTGTAGAAGACAATGAAGGTCTGTTAGTCATGTTGGGAATGTTGTTTGATGATGTGAGGTATCTCTAACATAACCTAGCAGCTCTTGAATCAGCTTAACATACATACAGGCTGAGTAAGATGCACTATCTAAAGGGTTTCATGATTTAGCTTGTTCAACTACTTCCCTAAGAATAGCAGCTTGTTCCATAGTATGCTTAAGATAGTATTCGTGAGTTTCCCTATTATTCTTAACCTTAGGAGCCAAAATTACTAGGTCAAGCTTATACATTCCTGGAGCAAAAGTGGTGGCATTTGATCCTAATAATAGTATCTTGTTCCATAGTATGCTTAAGATAGTATTTGTGAGCTTCCCTATTATTCTTAACCTTAGGAGCCAAAATTACTAGGTCAAGTTTATA
>BQNB010112954.1:0-20540 GCA_026074375.1 Tanacetum coccineum | reverse complement strand
TCTATATCTTGATTTTTGTACTTTGACGTAGCACCCCATTGTTACCTTTCCGTTGCGACCTGATTTTGGGGGTGTTACAATTTCTACGGTCCTGCTTTAGAAGCATGAAGTTGAAACAGACACGTGATTGCAGCTATTATCTTCGTATTGCCTCCAATTGACTTGCTAGAAATCAGTTACCGTTGAGAAGTCAGCAACGATGGGTCGTCCTGCAAAATGTTTCTATAAATTTCAACATGCCATGATAAATGTATAAAAAGAAGAAACAAAATACATAGAAACAATCAAGATAAATGTCACTGTTGAAAGTTTAACATATAGGATAAAAGAAATTTGAGTCTTTTATTATTAGCATCAACTAAAGCAAAATTCATTACACCCAAAAAGCAAGCATGCTCAACTTCTAACGGCCCCGCAAAATTTATAACTTATCCTCAGCTATACACCGGTCACTCTATTACACCAAAATCTACCAATTGCAGATTATAGTTTAACTATTTGTCAGTGTTCGTTGTCTTCCATCTCTGTTATGGTTTGAGTTTGCTTATAGTTTTCGTACAATTGAAGCGGTCAGTGACCAACAACTTGTGTCAGGTGTCCATGACTAAGATACTTTCTAAGTGTTCATCTAGAAGAACTTTGTGGTTAAAAGTTTGGTTTGATTCCTGAAGTGTGATAACATCTAGTTCTTCTGGTTATTACAAACTTAATGGGAAAATGTGCACTGAATTCTTATATAAACATTGCTACTTGATCTGCATGTACAACTTCACAATGATATCAGTTTTTTAAACATACAACTCACCTATGACTTCTGATGCTGGTAATGAGAATTGCCTTGGATGGGCAGCAAGTCAATTTTTAGTTGTTCGTTTGGAGATCTCTGTCATGTCCAAGGTGACATTAGTCGAAATACTTTTTAGCACAATAGTGTGAAAGAATAGGAGGTTTCCAAACAAATCTGTTCATATATTATAGTATAAAATTTCTTGTTCTACAAGACTTCTTAAAATGCCTTTTATGTTAACCTTAATATATAAAATGCCCTTCTTAATGACAATTTCAGTATAAAATTATGATACTTCTATAGCCATTAAATCCATAATAGGAATTAATTCCAAATCAAAAGGTGCATGGAAAAGTGCTCATGAATACCAAAGTTGGAAGATATCATAAAGTTGAAGCTTCAGTTCTTCATCCTCGACAACAACTAACATGACTTTATTATTACTCACTTACTCCTACTTAGACATCAAACGTTATCGTTTAACTAAAACTTTGACCTAAGGCCGTTAAGACCTTACTTGAAATCCTTATATTCGTCATTTAATTTGTTTACGCGACAAGAAAGGTTGTTCGGACACATTTACTTCATTCTACCAAAGTAAACATCCAATAAAATTTATATACATCAAAACCTTAATTTCTATACTTTAGAGAAACCAAATAAGGCTAGATAAAAACTTTTGAAATCCTAAGAAACTAGTGATATTCGGCTGGAATGAGGAAAACAAGTATCCCATCCAAATTTGTTTTAAAAAAAACCCCACCTTTTTTTTGTAACCCATGGATAAAAGCCCAAAACCCTTTCTCCCAAAACCCACATGATCTCGTGATATCTAGCTGCTACTCTCATTGATTTTGCCTCCAAGAAATCCACAGTAAACCCATTTTTAATCCTGTACTAGATACCTTTCTCCATTTGCAAATACAAATGCATGTGAGTACCCCTTTGACTAGTAAACATTCCTCAAAATTTTTGTATAAATAAGATGGTTTCATTCTTGTTTGCACAAAAAGCAAACCCACGCCCAACTCTGCTAGTTTTCACTCCTCACACAGCTTTGTTATCCCCATCAAAACCGCACCCTTGTGTCTTCCTCAAGCATAAAATAATAAAAACCCTAAAAACCTTAAAAGCCCTAACACTTAATTCGTCCCTTTTGGTTCCCCTTTTTTCTAGTCGTGGGTTTTCAACAACGGAGAGGCTTGAGTGTCTCGTGGTGCCTTTGTGGGTGTCTTACGTGCGCAGTGAAACTTTTAGAACTTGTGGGGTCGATTTTGTATCGTGGCTATTAGGCGTGAGTCAATTAGGGTTCGTTTGGTTCAGGTCTACAACTGAACTTCTTCCAACTTTTGTGAGTCCTCATGCTTTTATGCCTTATCATCTTAAATGTATGCAATGTATGTTTATAGTGTTGTGCTTGAAGATATTTAAAAACAAAACTACTTTTGCTTACTTTTTTTGATGTATATCGACAGTACACGTAAACCCCCGTTTAAAACTTGTTAAGAATGTTAATGAATCTTGGACTTAGTTGGGTGAGTATTAGGTTTAGGCATATCATAGTTGGGGCTAGGGTTCAATCTTGCTTAGATACAAAAAATTGTTAGATGTTAGCTATAACTTTTTGTAACTCAACCAATGCGTGTAGCTTTATGTGCTATTATCCGAAACTAAACACGAAGCATATAAAAACTGACTTAATTATTTTCAAAAAAGTATGACATAATCAGGGTTATGCCCCTGGAGTCATGCTTTTTCGTCAGTGAGTAGTTAGTTACATGTACACATAGTTGACGAACAAAACTTGTCACGTAACCCTCTTTTGCAAACAGCCTACGTAACGTTTTTGTTGAATTATTTTGTGGCGATTTTTCTAAAGGAAATAACGAACCTAGTGTCTGGATATAAAGCCTGAACTATTCGAATTGAAGTCTTAGAACAAGTATCACCCTTGTTCTTTTACGTATTCCTACTCGCATTTCTGAGTTTACATTTTGGTTTGTTTGCCTTAAGTGTCTGACAGTATCTTTCCAAACACCTTGTTGTATTCAGCACTATGTTGCCCATCGAACCCACCTACCTTTTCGACTTATATTTCGACCTAGATATCGAACTCGTCCTGCAAAGTTATAATTGCGGATTGATAAGTCTGTAGGTTATAGATGTAACTGTGTATTTGTATTTCGGACCTAACTGTCTGTGTTTCGAGCCAACAATTGACTTAAAAATCTGACACCAAAAGTGTTTTAGATGATAGAAATCATTATTTTTCTAAGTATAAAACTGCTTCGCGACCTACGGAATCTTTAGCCGCATTTTTAAAATACTTTAAACGAACGTTTTTAGACGATGATTACTTAAGGTAAAGTTGTACACTAACCCAATCTGAGATTCAAATATTTTTTACTTTTCTATATCGTCAATATAAGTAACCGTTGATTTGTCGTGTATAACTCTTAGCCGCTTCATAATATAACTTGGGTGATATAAATACGTTTTAATCAAAAGTAGCGGGTAACGTTTCGTCTTATTATGTAACATACTTGTGGACCATAATCAAGGGCTTGAAACTAATAACTTATATGTTTCATATGTATTTGATAATAGTGTCATATTCGTTAGTCACTAAATTATTTACTTATATTTTTGCCGAGTTGTCCCGATATAGGTTGAACCTCATTTTAAATCAAGAAATTGTTTTCAAATTCATTATTTTAAATTAATTAAGTTCAAAGCCACACCTAGTGGACAAGATTGCCATGTACTTTATATTATTTATTCTATTCGTTTTGTGTATATGTTAGTATTATTAATAGTTGCCCGGATAATTCTTTTGCATCGTTTCTCATGCCACTACTTTGCTTCTACGTTATCATTACTTGATGTGAGTTTATAGTCCCCATATTTTATACTTTTCAATCATTTATCAAATCTCGGGGATGAGATCATGTTTGTTTTACAAACAAGAAGCAAGTACATTTTAAATTCAAATATTACGGGTTTGCCTAAGTAGCTATAACCCACTATGCCCATCATCATGAACTGTTAATTGCATAGATGTAATTGTTAATTGCATTTTGTAGCGCGATGTTATGAATAGATCTATTTAGGATTAACATCCCCCGAACGCGGCCAAGTAGCGCTTGCTAGTTACGGTTGGACGGATTACGATGAAAGTATACCATTTGGCACATGGATGTTACGGGTTGAGATCTAACTCGTTGGGCCAAAGTCTTTATATTTTGTATTTGAATATACATACATTGTTTAGCTTCGGGTCGTCATGATGCTTAGTGCATTTCGTTTAATACATTTTTGTGTATTGTATTTGTTACTTTATTAAAGGAATCTTTGCTATCAGCTGCCATTAACTTATAACCCTATAAAATTCCAACATTATGTTGACCAGTTTAAAACATGTTTTCTCTGGTCAATAAGTTCAAGTACGGATACCTATTGGCTGGTCGTCATTTGATAGTGAAATTATCATCTAGATTTGCATGCTTACATTTGGAATATTGTTTGTTTGTGAATATTCTTTATTTTTCCAAGATAAAAGCAAGTTTAGCCAAATGAGCTTTTTGTATCGAACCATTTATAAAATCCAATGTATCAGTTTTTAAACGACCCTTATAATGGTCGTTCTCATACCTTGTGCTATTGATCTATGAAGTAATACCCCCGGAACATCATATTCCGCTGTGGCCCATTTTGGGGGTGTTATAGATTGGTATCAAAGCCAAGGTTATAGAGGACCCAGGTTCAAAGTTTTTTACTTGGTCTATAAACTGTTTTCAAAACATGGTGTACATTCAAAAGTTTTCTAAAGCTGACATAATACATTACTTATTTGCATTTAGTATACATGCTTACATGTCATGCACCATTTTAGCATTAGTCGATTATACTAAGTGCTTGCATAGGTTTATAGGTCGTTAATAATTACGCATAGTATTATTAAGTGGTATTATATAATATACTTATACAAGTTTATATTATGGTTACAGATTTGCCATGTCTTCAGACAACGCATCGTCCGCTGTTACGTATACGTCCGTATCTTCCGATTCAAACTGACCATCATCATGGGGTATCCCACTCGAGAATGCCAGCGAGATTTCGGAGATGGACCCGTACGAGGAGGTTGCCCAACAAGGGCAGGCACACCCACTGTCACTTGCCTATATACCTAATCCTATGGAGTTGGATGAGCATGTACCACTATATGCTCCAGAACCAGAGCACCCAGAGCATCACGTACCATCTGATGATGATAGCGAGGCCGAGGATCAGCCATATGCTGAAGATGCTTCACTGACTGCTAAGTCACCTGGATACATCGCTGAATCGGATCCGATAGAGGATGACACTGATGCAGATTCTATTGATTATCCCGACGAGCCAGGGACTAACGATGAGGATCCTGAAGCGAGGTTGACGATGAGACCTCGTAGAGGATCCAGCGAGGAAGCATGATCCGAGGATGAGGAATGAGGATCCCAAGGAGGATCCCAATGAGGAGCATGAGCCCGAGGATGAGGATGCTAAGGAGGATGAGCCCTTTAAGGATTTTGATGAGACAGAGCCGTTCGAGGAGAATGAGACTGCTGCTACATCACCACCACCTAGATCACCTCAGACTAGGGTCCCTTTTTCTCAGACACATCTTCATAGGGCACAAAAGACTGTCAGACTTGAGCCATCCATGCCAGCATCCATGGAGGCACGCATTGCTGAGCATGCTGCCGTACCTATACCACCCACCAACCCCACCTATGATCAGGTACTATTGGGGTCACAGGGCAGCCATTGAACGTATGAGAGATGACAGCCCGAGAGGACATTGACACCTCGGGGAGTTTGTACTTACTGTTCTCTCACCTGGGTGTGATGTAGCAGAGAGTTTTGCTGCTGCTAGAGCACCTAGAGGTCAGTATGATTTTGTTGATGCTGTTGAGGCCGGACAGGGTTTGATTCGTAGTCCTGGTCATGATACCCGGACTATTGCTAGAGCTGCTGACAGAGCAGAGGATGTTGGTTATGTTAGAGCTTTACAGGCTTCTGAGCATAGGATGATGACTTCCATTGAGGAAGTTAACTTGAGGGTCAGCTACCAGGCACAGGTTCGCAGGCAAGAGAGTGAGATTTTCTATACACAGCTTCATGATGCTCGGACTGACCGCAGAGACATTAGACTCGAGATTGATGTAGTGAGAGGTCAGATGACTACTTACGAGACAGAGTTGCATGAGGTACTCCAATCTTACCTTAGTTCTGAGGCTCAGAACAGGGAATTATTGGCGTGACTTAAGACACTAGAGACTCACATGAGTCGTATGGAGTGGCAGTGCCAAAGAGCTGAGGATGATGCAGTCAGGCAGATCATGCATACCCAGGTGCTTGAGGCCAGAGCTCAGATTGATACGGTGGAGGACGCTGATAGTAGCTGTTAGTTGTACTTTTCATTTCTAGCTATCTTGTATAGTCTATTATTGCTTTTTGGGGTAAATTCCAGCTAATAGACTCTAGGACGTATTTTCATTTTTGTACTAAGAACACTTTATCTGTGGTCATTTTGTATTCAAAACAAATCATGTATGATTCGGATTATGTTATGAAATGTTGATGTAATTTGATGTTTTGGTTGATCGCTGCCCTGAGCGCGGCTCGCTCATTTTCAATTATGTTGTCGGTGCGATTTTTTTATTACCATACCATGGTATCGACATTATGATTATATTCACAGTACATAGGATTCTTGTGTTTATATAGAATCATGCCTATTTCCATGACAGGGAGCAAACGATGGCCATGACTCTATGAATACCATTCAATCTATGATCGATAGGGCAAATCCCAAAGATCACTCTGATGATGCGAGCACAAATTTTTGGGTGGGGGACCACGAAGGCCTGTTGCAACCTGCAGCGTTTGGTCATACCTAGACTTAATAAAATGCCAACCCTTGACTTCAAGGGAACCTGAAGGAATTGTTGGCTTGTATTAATGGTATCAAAAAAAATGGAATCAGTATTCCATTATTAGGCCGGTTGTGCCGTGGAAATCAAGTGTAAGTTGCTACCTGCACTCTGCTAGGTGTTGTTGCACTAACATGGTTGATTTGGTCATGTGAGAAACCTTAGGTCATGATGTGCTTACGCTTTGACTTGGGGGGGGTACTTTCAAGAAGAAATTGTATAGACAAATATTGTCCTAATGGTAAATCAAGAAACTTGAAATTGAACTGTGGAAATCCGCTCTCTCGGTCCAGGGGACGATGTTGCAGCTTTACACATGCGTTTCCAAGAACTAGCCTTGATGTGCACCTAAATTTCTGCTGATGAAACCGCGAAGTTTGACAAGTATTTCGGTGTGACTTCCTGATAAACATTCATGGAATGTCATGTCTGCAAGACTCCAGATCTTGAGAACTTTGATATCGAGTTGGCCCATAGCTTGATGATTTGAAGCTACCGCACTTATGCGGAAAGGCATAATGAAAACAAGAGGAAGGCTGATAATTCATCAAGAAACAATCACCAACAACAACCCCACAAGAAGCAAAATGTAGTTAGGGCATACACTGCCGGCCCTGGTGAAAAGAACGGCTCGCTAGTCGCGCGAGACCTTACACTCTCGCACGCGCGCGACACCATGTGAAATTATCCATAACACTGGACAATGTGCACCCAACTGCATTGCCGGTTCAAATACCACCTAACAACAACAATAAGAATCAAAAGGCTGGGGCAAACTGTTTATTGATGTCGGTATCATCAGGCATTAGAGGAGAGATTGTTCCAAACTGAAATAACCATGGAAATGGCTCGGGAATGGTACAGCTCAAGGAAGAGCTTATGATTTGGGGAGGAAAGAGATGCTAGCCCGGACTCTAACGTCATCACGGGTACGTTTCTTCTCAACAACCGTTATGCTAAGATTTTGTTTGATACTGGTGCGGATAGGAGCTTTGTATCTTCTACCTTTAGTGCATCAATTAGTATTACCCCTATTACATTAGAAAATTATTATGACGTAGAATTAGCCGATGGGAAAATCATAGGAGTTAATACCATAATTCGAGTTGTAATCTAAACTTCATGAATCGTCCTTTCAACATCGATTTGATGCCTGTCCCACTTGGTAGTTTTGATGTCATTGTTGGGATGGATTGGTTGACAAAATATCATGGAGTGATCATCTGCGACGAGAAGATTGTACGTGTTCCTTTCGGAAAAGAAACGTTAATTTTTCAATGTAATGGTAAGCAACCAAGGAGGGATCCGAACTGAATTATCATTTCATGCATCTGAATGCACAAGAATATTTGTCAAAGGGATGTGATGTCTTTTTGGCACACATTACTACGAAGGAAGCCAAGGACGAGTCGAAGGAGAAGCGACTTGAGGGCGTGCCAATTGTTAGAGACTTTCCTGAAGTCTTTCTTGAAGACTTGCCGGGTATTCCACCAGCCCGACAAGTGGAATTCCAAATTGATTTGGTACCAGGTGTTGCACCTGTAGCATGGGCGCCTTATTGGTTGGCACTATCCGAAATGAAGGAACTGGCAGAACAACTTCAAGAACTATCCGACAAGGGATTTATAAGACCCAGCTTTTCACTTTGGGGAGCCCCTGTCTATTATTTCACAAGATGACGGAATCGTTCCGTATGTGCATCAATTATCGTGTGACTCAACTACCGCTAACGGATCACCTACCTAGACCACTACATCTCCTCTCATACAATACTAACCCCAACCCTTTGACTATATACACACTACACAACTACAATCTCACATATAAACCCACCTAATCTCTAACTCTCATAATCCAAACCCCATCCCTTAAACTTCCTCTAAACTTTTCCAAAATCAAAACACTACCATCCAAAATTAAATACCCCTCCCTCTTACAAACATCACCATCCCATTATATCCCCTACCAACTAACCTAAGAGAACTAATCGCTACAAAAACTTCCCTCCCACAACAAAACACCACTCCCCTTGCCCTTCTCTATCCAACACCTACCACAATTATAAATCAACATCACCTATCTTCTAATACCCCTCCCACACACACCCCATATATAAAAATTCAACCCCACCTACCCTAAACACTTCCCACGCTATCAATCAAGACACTGCACTCTACATCGCTCCAGCACCATACCCCGTCAAACTCTACCTAAACCTCAATTTCAACCACACCTCTATCCCCCTCTCACCCCCCCCAAAAACTTTCCACTCATGTTAACAGAGATTCCTCAACCAATACCATTCCAAAAACATCACCTCACTTACCCCATTCCACTTCAACCACCTCCCCTCCATATCTAACTCATCCTTTCTCCCCATTCCTCACTAATCCAAACTAACACCCTCCTCCATACATACTCTCCCCCAAATTCCAACCCACCCTTCACCTCCCCACTATCCAAATAACAATCCTTTACTTAATCAACTTCAATATATAATACCAACATCCCCTCTCCTTAACACTCCAAATCACATCCCCCATCTCAACCCCTCTCTCCCCCACACCCCCCATCCCACTCGTGCAAATAATGTGCCGTTAATCATGTATCTCCCATATACAGGAAGAATAGAATACTGACTAGAGAATATCCTCTATGTTCCGCCAGTGCTGATCTACACATACCACTCATAGCCACACTCCTTGAGTGATATCCGAGTATCCTACTAATACACCACAATAAAAACACTACAAAGACATCATTGAAACTCTCAAATCCAACCAACAAAAATAAATATAACACAACCTATCTCAACCTACGTAATCTATCTCGATCTCGAATATCATCAATTAAAAGATATAGAATCCAATTACAATAGAAAAGTGTAATCTAGCATCTCAAAATCATACTGTATTCAACTCATCTCACATCTAGTCTACATCCACACATCAAGACTCCTCTAGACCACGTATGCTACTGGTGTACTGTGTGCACAGTCCCCTAGATCCAACCCACTATTGTCACCTGTCCTCACCTGCATCTCTCTCCCTTTCGTGACTCAATATCCTGATGCCCCACACACCTAACGTGACGTCGTACGTCTGTCTCGCTCGTCGCGACCCTTATCCTGTGTGTGAAGTATACGATCATCCTTCCTCTGCACACACCTCTGTTAGATCTGTCAATGTCTCATGTGATCCTCACTCTCTCTCAATGTAACTCACTCACACATCTCCTTTAAAATTGTCTAGACTCCCCCACAACTGCTCTCGTACAAGACGTATCAAAAAATCCCTCTATGTGATCCTCCTACTCTACTGCTCATCACTGTCCCTCCACCATGTGTACACATACTATCCCCATCCACTCCTTTATCCCACTATAACTCTCACTAGTATAATCTCATCGCACACCATGGCAGTCCACTGTCATGCTTCTCCTCTCTTAACTATCAAATGCAAAACTGTCGCGTGAGTACCCCACTAATACCACATCCCATACTGTCCCACTATCACAACTCTACATTATGCTCATTGTGACAAGTGTCAAGAGATAGTAGAGAACACTCCACTCTAAAACAACCAACCTAAAACCCCTAAACATAGTATACCATCATACCGTCAATCATCACACTCACATGTGTAACACGTCCGATGTGTCCCTAATTCACCCCGACCACCTGAGATCGCACTGTGTCTCCCACAATGAGATCCGTATAACTACTCACCATCTCATTTCCATGTGATCTCGTCCGCTAGAGGTGAAGATAGATATACTAAGAGAGAAAGAAATGATGTATAACACGCATCCCCTAGTCATGAGACCATATATATTACCCTACTTCAAAACGTGAATGAAACTCAATCACTGGTATGTATACCTTCACTCCCCGTGCCTAGTCGCAATCGAATCTAGCTCACAACTCCTGTGTGTTGAGATCAGTAGAGTCCATAATCTGTACAGACCCCCCTACGTGGACAAAGTTAACTACCTCTCACACCTGCACACCTCTATCTCTATTGTGTGCCTAGATGACCTTCATAGAAGTCCTAATGACCTACATCCTCACCTAAACTACGCGTCATCCTTGATCACTGTGTGCACCTATCCCAATCCAACTCATGAGACTAACACCTATCGACAGCTCAAGCATATACCAGGTTACCATAGTGGTTGTCAGATACTCTACCCGTATACCACTGTTAAGTCGACATAAATGTAAGTGTGTGTGTGTGCTCCTCCAATACTCCTGGTCTCGGCTCTACTCAACTCTACACCACTCTCCCCCATCCCCCACACACCTCTCTTTATACAATCACCTTTGTGGTCACTTCTCTGATCAGCATTCACATCTCTACAATCTAGATAAACGTACTAGCAATCCCATTAGATAGATCTATGTGCCAGATAGATGACCATTCTCACACCCTACTATTAACTGTAGTAACCCAAGAGACGTGTCATAATACACATCCTCTCTCATTGCTCTACTCCATCTGTGTCACCATTCACCTCACCTACAGAGTATCCTCCTGCTACTTACGTGTGTACTCATCTGTAAACAGAGATCTAAGACTACGCCCACGTCACATAAGTGTGTGTTGCCAATACACACTGTGGATCTTCCCCTTCAAAAACAAATTTAACCCCCCACCACACATATCTCCAGATCACAATTCATCAAGAGTCTGCCTCTCTTATGTGCACTTACACATCTTGATCTCGATCCTCCACATCCTCATGTGTGAAGCTCCATCTCCCTGTCTCTGCCTAGAGAGTCTTTTACTCTCTCTCAACCTCACACCCACACTCAGAAGGTGTGATGACCCCCAAATGAATCACCACTCTCCACATCGTTACTTTATAGACTCATTTGTACAATACACAAAACACTACTATCTATGTGTACCCTGTGTTTGAGTAGATCCTCCCAACACACTGTGTTATTTATCTATGCTACTGTGTCGTGTTGTACACCTAGATCCGTCACTACCATAGAGTGTTTGCGTACTAGGTGTGCCTGTGTGCTTCAACTCTGTATGAGATCTCTTTGTGTCCCAGTATATAGTGCATCAACCCCAGCACCTTACTAGAGGTGTGCTTACCCATGTGTTGTACCACTTCTGTCTCCTAATAGTGAAGCTACATCCAGATCTGTACCCAACGATAGTCAACCTCTAGTGTGTGTGCTCCCTCCCTCGGACCGCATCTATCGTATATCCTGAAAGTCATGGTGTAACATTCTCCTCACTCTATTGTCGTCGCCACTTGTCGTTACTCATCCTGGTGTCAGAGACTGTCTCCACACACTCTATTCAGTCTACATCTCCCTAGTGTCATCTCATAGTCTCACAGACAGAAGACCTTATATGTGCAGCAGCTGTCACCTAAAGATAACTCCCAATCCAGATCACTCTCCACCTGTCCCCTTAGTGTGTACTTATACCCTCGTCCAAACTCACTAGACTCTGTGCACTGTCCCGAGTCCTCAAGAGTCTACCTGAGATAATGTGATTAGTTGATCTAGAGCGCCTTCTCCTCCGTATTTTATCTCTCCTCTCATCCCCAGTTCAGAGTAGCTGATTATCGTGTGACCCACATGATTGCACTAGTCTCTAAATGGTGTAAACAAACGTGCCCCCAGACTCCCTCATGATTGTCTCTCTCTACATATCGTCTGTGTGTCCTCTAGACTACTCGTGCCGTCTCTCACACTCCCAATCTCATCTCATCATTACCTAGAACTATCTGTGATGAACAGTCCACCCGAGACGTTGAATATCCATACTCCACACTACCAGATCACCTGCTCTCTGCTCAGCTCGTTCCAGACTCTCTATTTAGATAGTGGTATCTGTGGCTAATAGTAATGTCTCCATGTGTGCACACTCCTACGCCCATTGAGACCATTCTCACCTACTCAGAAAAGTTATCAGTGTCCTATTATATGAGATCTCTACATTTGAACTATGAGAGACCTCTGTGAGAGAGATAACACTCTACACTAGCCCATTGTGATAGATGTCTGATATCTGAGACTGTGCTACAATACGTCGTGTCTTAACGACGTAGCCGCTGTCCTCTGCCACCCCGACCCTGTGAGTCAGTCCAAACAATATGACACACACAAAGTCTGCTAATAAATTTCGATGTGTACCACATTCATATTCCTGATCCTCCACTAAAGTGCACGTGTCCGCCGTAGATAAAACCATCATGTCTGCGTAAGAGTGTCTCTCTTAGACAGCATAACCCCATGTTTAGTTTCCTCACATATCCATCACATAATATCAACACAAATCTCGTAACCAACTCCAGTCTATAATGTGCTCTCGTAGTCGCACTATCTATGACTGCATAGTCTTGTCCATTCGCTGTGTACAGAATGTCAACAGTGTTAGTGTTTAGTTTCCGAATATCATTGTGATTTATCAGAACCCTATCCTCCACCACACGTTCACAATCTCATGTACAGGTGAGTTAAAAACTTCGCGTATTCACATGTGTTTGAATCTCCTTCTAATTGAAGCTATAAGAGATCCCGCTAGAACTCCGATGTCATGATTGATTCCAGAGATGGAGTTATTGTCACAACTGTGTCCAATAACACTCTATGTGAAGTGAGTGACCTATCGTTCACTATTGCTGTATCTGACATGGTCACGTCCTGTGATATCATAACGTGTGACCACTTCTCATGTCCTATGTTGTGAATTAGACTTTCCATGAAGTGCTGTGATTCAGCTGAGACACAATCGAATTGCTCAATCGTCAGATTACATGATCGTATCACCTCGCGTGATATGGAGTTATGTATGAGTGTCACAGAGTATAGATTGTGTACCTAAAGAGATAGAGGTCTCATGTATCGTATGTCTATAAGTTACCTATCTTAAAGTGTAGTTCCTCTCTGTGTAGTTGGAGCGAGCTCAGGTGTGCTGTGATAGAATTGCTGTCACTTACATAGATATCCACTCTCACTGTGGTCGCCACTCATCAGTAGACACAGAAACTATACTCTCTCTGTGACACTTCTTTATTATGTCCATACTTATTCGAACTCTCTAGGTATAGTTCCATTAGTTATGTACTTAACATTGCATGAGTTCAAGCAGTTTAGGTATAGTCTCATCTTTGATTGATCCGTAGAACTCTCCTCGCGTTCTGTGAGCATCTAGGATTTATATACTATGTTAGCTGAACCAATATCATAAAGTATCATACGCTGTATGTAAAGAAGAGTATCAAACAATGGATCAACTATCATAATATGCTCAGTGATCTCTCCAGTTATCTGCTTTCACTTCTATTGCTCTCCTCCGATACAACATGTAGAGATATGGAGTAGTCTAGATCGACGGTATTTCTCTAAAAGCCTAGAAGTGATTTGATGAGAAAGGCCTGTACATTATATGCGGTTGATTAGTACGCGTGTAAGCAATAGTTGGCTGGTCGCTCGCTCTCACGCGGAAACTCTATAGTGATATATACCATTGTCTTGTATATATCTGGTAATGTCGAAACGGGGTTTCTATACAGAAAAGTAATCTCTCTGATGAGCGAGAGAGCAGTGTATATCTCGCATAGTAAGATATAAAGTTAGGGTTTGTTGTTGAGAATGGGCTGTTGAGAGGTATCTTCTGTGTCGCGAGACAGTGAGCGCTCCTTTTGAGATAGAGAACTGAATGTCTCGCGTGTAGTAGATTGACATGTCGGTGAAGCATTGTCATTGTGTGTGCATTCTAGTAATGGTTCTCGTATCTCCTCAAACATGTCACCCCCTCGCTACGGTGCACACTAGATAGAAGAGTCAAAATAAAAGTATCCTGGAGAGTTCGCCAATGCATCTGTATGTTGCTGCGTCAGTCGCGACATCGCAAAGCCAGCTCGTGCTGTAGCTCGAAGTGTGAGGAATCGACTCATCAAGTAGTTTAGTAGGGGCATACGTTTATGGTCTCACCGGATTGTATGATTGTGTGGGTGCTAAACGTGTAGTGTTGCTGCCTTGAAGTGCGCGAACTAGATCTACGTGAAGTCTCTAAGTGTAAAGTTGTGTTCTCGCTGTACCCGTTTGCGATATGTAACTTGTGTGCACCATGGGAGCTGAGTGATGTCTGTCGTGTGTGATCTCTCCACTATATAACACCTACACTGATGAGAGTGGTAGCCACCAGCGCGCTCGATTATCTGTAGCCTGATCAGTACGATGACAGATCATATGCGCTCCGTTCCCTTCGGCCCGCACCACACGCTACACTCCCAATCTCAAAGCCCCACCCCCCCCCCTCTCCTACCCCCATGCTCCCGATCTACACCTGTTCCACACCGATCCTTATCATCTTTCCGCCTCCGTTTTGCTCAGTGTACAGAGGCATTGTGAGCACCATCTTTGAACTAGTATTAGAATTCCTCAAAAATTGTGTATAAATAAGATGGTTTCATTCTTGTTTGCACAAAAAGCAAACCCACGCCCAACTCTGCTAGTTTTCACTCCTCACACATCTTTGTTATCCCCATCAAAACCGCACCCTTGTGTCTTCCTCAAGCATAAAATAATAAAAACCCTAAAAACCTTAAAAGCCCTAACACTTAATTCGTCCCTTTTGGTTCCCCTTTTTTCTAGTCGTGGGTCAAGCAAGGAGAGGCAATGTCTTCGTGGTGCCTTTGTGGAGTCATACGTGCGCCAGTGAAACTTTAGTGTGTGGGTCGATTCTTAGTATTGGGTATTAGGCGTGAGTCAATTAGGGTTTGTTTGGTTCAGGTCTACAACCGAACTTCTTCCAACTTTTGTGAGTCCTCATGCTTTTATGCCTTATCATCTTAAATGTATGCAATGTATGTTTATAGTGTTGTGCTTGAAGATATTTAAAAACAAAACTACTTTTGCTTACTTTCTGATGTATATCGAAGTAACAAGTAAAACCCCGTAAAACTTGTAAGAAGTTAATGAAACTTGGACATAGTTGCGAGAGTATTAGGTTTAGCATACTCATACGTTGTGGCTAGGGCTCACTACTTGGTTAGAAACAAAAAAATGTATATGTTACGCTATATTGTTGTAAACTCAACCCATGCGTGTAGCTTTTGTGTGCATTATCCGACCCCTAAACACGAAGCATATAAAAACGACTTAATTATTTTCAAAAGTATGACATATAACCAGTGTTATGCCCCTGGAGTCATGTATTTTCGTCAAGTGAGTAGAAAGTTACAAGTACTCAAAGTTGACGAACAAAAACTGTCACGATAACCCTCTTTTGCAAACAGCCAACGTAACGTTTTTGTTGAATTATTGTGGCGATTTTTCTAAAGGAAATAACGAACCAAGTGCTGTTATATAAAGCCTGAACTATCGACTTTAAGCTAGAACAAGTATCACCCTTTTTCGTTTAGTATCCTGCTCGCAATTCGAGTTTACTTTTGGGTGTTTGCCACAAGTGTCGACAATCTGTCGAACACCTTGTATGCATTCAGCCAGTTTTGCCCAACGCACCCCCTACCTTTCGACTCATATTCGACCTAGATAACGACCTCGTCCTGCAAAGTTATAAATTGCGATTGATAGTCAGTAGGTCATAGAGTAATGAGGTATTTTTATTTCGGCCTAACTTTGAGTATCGAGCCAACAATCTGACTTTAAAAATCTGACCACGCAAGTGATATAAGCTGAAAGAACTCAATATTTTCTAAGTATAAAACTGCCTCGCGACCTACGCATCTTTAGCCTCATTTTTAACTACTTAAACGA
Organism: Tanacetum coccineum; assembly: GCA_026074375.1. Classification (NCBI taxonomy): domain Eukaryota; kingdom Viridiplantae; phylum Streptophyta; class Magnoliopsida; order Asterales; family Asteraceae; genus Tanacetum; species Tanacetum coccineum. The sequence continues at coordinate 4,027 of BQNB010112954.1, read as the reverse complement.
CGTTTTTAGACGAAGCTTACTTAATGAAAGTTGTAGACTACCCAACTGAGATTTCAAATATATTTTTACTTTTCAATATCGTCAACTAACGAACCTGTAATTTTGTCGTAAAACTCTAAGCCGCCTCATAATAAAACTTGGTAATAAATACGCTTTACTCAAAAAGTAAGCGGCAACGTTTCGTCTAATTATTTAACATACTTAGAGACCAAATCAATGGCTGACCTAAACTAATATTTTAAAGTATATGCAACCTAGTTTCATAAAAGTCCGAAGTCATAAATTATATACTTATATTTTAGCCGCGTTGACCTGATAAAGTTGACCATTTTAAAACAAGAAATTGTTTTCAAATATCATTATTTTAAATAAAGTTTAAGCACACACTAGGGACAAGATTGCAAGTATTTATATTATTATTTTTCCGTTTAGTAAATATGTATTATTCATTTATAGGTTGCGAATAAAATCTTTTGCATCGTTTCTCGTGTCACTACTTTACTTCTACGTTATCATTACTTGATGTGAGTTTATAGTCCCCATCTTTTATACTTTTTCAATCATTTATCAAATCTCGGGATGAGATCATGTTTGTTTTACAAACAGGAAGCAAGTACATTTTAAATTCAAATATTACGAGTTTGCCTAAGTAGCTATAACCCACTATGCCCATCATCATGAACTGTTAATTGCATAGATGTAATTGTTAATTGCATTATGTAAGCGCGAATGTTATGAATAGATCTATTTGGGATTAACATCCCCGTTCGGGCAAGTAGCGCTTGCTAGTTTACCGGTTGGCCAGATACGACGAACGTATACCATTTAGACTCATGGATGTTACGGGTTGAACATCTACATTGGGCAAAGTCATTTATATGTATTTGATATACATACATTGTTTAGCTTTGGTGTCATGAGCTTAGTGCATTTCGTAATACATTTTTGTGATATTGTATTTGTTACTTTATTACAGGGAAATCTTGCTATCCGCTTCATTAACTTTATAAACCTATAAATTCACCAACATTATTGTTGACAGTTTAAACATGTTTTCTCAGGTCAATAAGGTACAAGTCACGGATACATTGGCTGGTCGTCATTTGAAGTCACATTATCATAAAGATTTGCATGCATTACATTTTGGAATATTGTTATGTTGTGAAATCTTTATTTTTCCAAGATAAACAAGTTAAGCCCATGAGCTTTTTGTATCGAACCATTTATAAAATCCAATGTATCAGTTTTTAAACAACCCTTATAATGGTCGTTCTCATACCTTATGCTATTGATCTATGAAGTAATACCCCCGGAACATCATATTTCGCTGTGGCCCATTTTGGGGGTGTTATAGATTGGTATCAGAGTCAAGGTTATAGAGAACCAGGTCAAACGTTTTTACTTGGTCTATAACCGTTTTCAAACATTGTGTCATTCAAAAGTTTTCAAAGGGACATACATACATTACTTATTTGAATTTAGTATACATGCTTACATGTCATGCACCATTTTAGCATTAGTCAAATATACTAAGTGCTTGCATATGTTATATACGTGTTAATATTTCGTTACGTATATTACCGATGGTCTTATATAATATACTTATACAAGTTTATATTATGGTTACAGATTTGCCATGTCTTTAGACAACGCATCATCCGCTGTTACCTATACGTCCGTATCTTCCGATTCAAACAGACCATCATCATGGGGTATCCCACTCGAGAATGCCGGTGAGATTCCAGAGATGTACCCGTACGAGGAGGTTGCCCAACAAGGGCAGGCACACCCACTGTCACCTGCCTATGTACCTGATCCTATGGAGTTGGATAAGCATGTACCACTACATGCTCCAGTACCAGAGCACCCAGAGCATTACGTACCATCTGGTGATGATAGCCAGGCCGAGGATCAGCCATATGCTGAAGATGCTTCACCGACTGCTGAGTTACCTAGATACATTGTTGACTCAGATCCGATAGAGGATAACACTGATGCAGATTCTATTGATTATCCTGACGAGCCAGAGACTGACGATGAGGATCCCAAGGAGGATGACGATGAGGACCCCAAGGAGGATCCCAGCGAGGAGCATGATCCCAAGGATAAGGATGAGGATCCCAGTGAGGAGCATGAGCCCGAGGATGAGGATGCTAAGGAGGAAGAGCCCTCTGAGGATTCTGATGAGACTGAGCCGTTCGAGGAGAACGAGACTGCTGCTACACCACCACCACCTAGATCACCTCAGACTAGGGTCCTTTTTTCTCAGACACGTCTTCGTAGGGCACGAAAGACTGTCAGACTTGAGCTACCCATGTCAGCATCCATGGAGACACGCATTGCTGAGCATGCTACCGCACCTATACCACCTACCAACCTTACCTATGATCAGGCACCATTGGGTCATAGGGCATCCATGATCCGTATGAGAGATGACATCCCCGAGGAGGACATGCCACCTTGGAGGAGATTTGTACTTACTGCTCCCCCACCTGGGTGTGATGTAGCAGAGAGTTCTGCTGCTGTTGCTGCTAAAGCACCTAGAGGTTAGTATAATTTTATTGATGCTGTTGAGGCGGACAATGTTTGATTCGTAGTCCTGGTCATGATGCCCGGACTATTGCTAGAGCTGCTGATAGAGTAAAGGATGTTGGTTATGTTAGAGCTTTACAGGCTTCTGAGCATAGGATGATGACTTCCATTGAGAAAGTTAACTTGAGGGTTAGCTACTAGGCACAGGTTCGCAGGCAAGAGAGTGAGATTTTCTATACACAGCTTCATGATGCTCGGACTGACCGCAGAGACATTAGACTCGAGATTGATGTAGTGAGAGGTCAGAGGATTGCTTACGAGACAGAGTTGCATGAGGTACGCCAGGCTTACCTTAGTTTCGAGACTTACATGAGTCGTATGGAGTGGCAGCGCCAGAGAGCTAAGGATGATGCAGTCAGACAGATCATGCGTACCCAGGTGCTAGAGGCTAGAGCTCAGATTGATACAGTGGAGGACGCCAGTAGTAGCTGTTAGTTGTACTTTTCATTTTCTAGCTATCTTGTATAGTCTATTAAGCTTTATGGGTAATTCCCAGCTAATAGACTCTGGGACGTATTTTCATTTTCTGTACTAAGAACATTTGTGGTCATTTTGTATTCAAACAAATCATGTATGATTCGACATTATGTTATGAAATGTTGATGTATGATGTTATGGTTGATCTCATTTTGTTCATTTTCCATTGTGTTGTGGTGTAGTTATTATTACCATACCAATTTGTATCGACATTATGATTATATCTCACGTACATTGTATTCTTGTGATTATTAGAATCATGCCTATAACAAGACAGGGAGCAAACGACGCCATGACTCCAGAATCCATTCAAGCTATGATCGATCGGGCAATCCAAAGAAACTCTACTCAGGATGATGCGAGCCAAAATTTAGGTGGGGGACCCAGAAGCCTGTGCAACCTGCACGCGTCTGTTCCTACCCCGACTTCATAAAATGCTAACCCTTAAACTTCAAGGGAACTGAAGGCATTGTTGGCTTGTCTTAATGGATTGAAAAATGGAATCAGTATTCCATATTAGCGGTTGTGCCGTTGAAAATCAAGTGAAGTTTGCTACCTGCACTCTGCTAGGTGCTGCACTAACCTGGTGGAATGGTTATGTGAGAACCTTAGGTCATGATGCTGCTTACGCTATGACTTGGGGGACTTTCAAGAAGAAATTGACGGATAAATATTGTCCCAATGGTGAAATCAAGAAACTTGAAATTGAGCTGTGGAATCTTAAGGTCAGGGGAAACGATGTTGCAGCTTACACCTAGCGTTTCCAATAACTATCCTTGATGTGCACCAAATTTCTTGCTGATGAAACCGCGAAGATTGACAAGTATTTCGGTGGACTTCCCGATAACATTCATGGAAATGTCATGTCTGCAAGACCCAAGACTCTTGACTTTGCTATCGAGTTGGCCAATGACTTGATGGATCAGAAGCTCTGCACTTATGCGGAAAGGCAGAATGA